>JAUCBJ010005445.1:0-53574 GCA_032718475.1 Nemertoderma westbladi
AGAGAATTTGAAATTTTCGAGTGATTATTTTTAAACATCAATAACTTCTGTTCTACTGGGCCGTTTGATCTGAAACTTTTTTCATTGGATAGAGGATAGATTGTAGTGTGTGAAATAGGATACAACTTGGGAAAAGACGCATGTGCACTTAGTGCATAATGCACTTAAAAAGTACCATTTTTTCGATATTTCAAACACTATTATTTCCAGTTCCATTCATCGTATAATGTTATTTTTTGGATTAAAATGTAGTTTGGAGTGATTTCTAACTATAATCGTAACATTTGTTTAACTTTTTATGTATATAAAGTGACTTAAAATGCCCATGAATATGGTCCAAAATCGCAAATATCGCGATTTATTAAATTAGATTTTTTACACTTTTAGTGACTGACACTGGATCATACACCATCGTAGATCGGTAGAGGTTAAACATAAGTTTGTTAAATAAGAACCACCATTACGATCTGCTGAAGTGCACTTGTACAAATAAGTGTGCAAAAGTGCAAATTTTTTAATAAGGTCAAATTATATAGCATTGGGTTCTTTTCTTTGCAGATACTTTATTTTCATATTAATATGTTGTTTGGCTCATACTGAGCGCATTAGGGATATGCGTACAAATAAGCGGCCCTTATTAAGGCTTCGATTGGGTTAATAAATAAAACATAAGGTTGTAATATTCTAAAAAACAGTGTGATATTAAATGAACTTTAAACAATAAATAAAGATCAAATAACAAATGGACCACACAATTAAAAACTCGCACAATTTTGTACTTATTATATCGCTTCAAATTAATTCAACAGTGGATATTTGGGGGAAGGGGGAAGTTACAGTGTGCATTCGGGGGAAGTTTGGTGAATTGCATTTATGCAGTGAATCCAAACTTCCCCCTTTTAGATATCGTATACTTAAGACATGCTCGGTTGTCAGGGAAATAATTGTTACTGTCACACTTTGCTTCCATTTATCCTATCCTTTATTATTACCCCAGTCAGATAAGAGATAATAATCAGTAAAAACCAAACTAAACTGTCTTTCATGCAAACAAATTTCTAATTAAAGACGGGTGAATGACCATGACCATGGAAATAATTTTAAATATAATCGTATATCAACTCTTTGGGGAGGCTTCCAAACCCAAAAACAATTATTTCGTTACATATAATATAGTAAATAACGTTGTATGTTCTTCTTCCTCTCATAATAAAATATTAGGTATTATTAGGTAATATTAGGTAACTTTATGTCTTTATAATAAATATTAGGTAACTTTATGTCTTTATAATAAATATTAGGTAACTTTATGTCTTTATAATAAATATTAGGTAACTTTATGTCTTTATAATAAATATTAGGTAACTTTATGTCTTTATAATAAATATTAGGTAACTTTATGTCTTTATAATAAATATTAGGTAACTTTATGTCTTTATAATAAATATTAGGTAACTTTATGTCTTTATAATAAATAATAGGTAACTTTATGTCTTTATAATAAATATTAGGTAACTTTATGTCTTTATAATAAATATTAGGTAACTTTTTGTCTTTATAATAAATATTAGGTAACTTTATGTCTTTATAATAAATATTAGGTAACTTTATGTCTTTATAATAAATATTAGGTAACTTTATGTCTTTATAATAAATAATAGGTAACTTTATGTCTTTATAATAAATATTAGGTAACTTTATGTCTTTATAATAAATATTAGGTAACTTTATGTCTTTATAATAAATATTAGGTAACTTTATGTCTTTATAATAAATATTAGGTAACTTTATGTCTTTATAATAAATATTAGGTAACTTTATGTCTTTATAATAAATATTAGGTAACTTTATGTCTTTATAATAAATATTAGGTAACTTTATGTCTTTATAATAAATATTAGGTAACTTTATGTCTTTATAATAAATAATAGGTAACTTTATGTCTTTATAATAAATATTAGGTAACTTTATGTCTTTATAATAAATATTAGGTAACTTTATGTCTTTATAATAAATATTAGGTAACTTTATGTCTCTATAATAAATATTAGGTAACTTTATGTCTTTATAATAAATATTAGGTAACTTTATGTCTTTATAATAAATATTAGGTAACTTTATGTCTTTATAATAAATATTAGGTAACTTTATGTCTTTATAATAAATATTAGGTAACTTTATGTCTTTATAATAAATATTAGGTAACTTTATGTCTTTATAATAAATAATAGGTAACTTTATGTCTTTATAATAAATATTAGGTAACTTTATGTCTTTATAATAAATATTAGGTAACTTTATGTCTTTATAATAAATATTAGGTAACTTTATGTCTTTATAATAAATATTAGGTAACTTTATGTCTTTATAATAACTATTAGGTAACTTTATGTCTTTATAATAAATAATAGGTAACTTTATGTCTTTATAATAAATATTAGGTAACTTTATGTCTTTATAATAAATATTAGGTAACTTTATGTCTTTATAATAAATATTAGGTAACTTTATGTCTTTATAATAAATATTAGGTAACTTTATGTCTTTATAATAAATATTAGGTAACTTTATGTCTTTATAATAAATAATAGTTAACTTTATGTCTTTATAATAAATAATAGGTAACTTTATGTCTTTATAATAAATATTAGGTAACTTTATGTCTTTATAATAAATAATAGGTAACTTTATGTCTTTATAATAAATATTAGGTAACTTTATGTCTTTATAATAAATATTAGGTAACTTTATGTCTTTATAATAAATAATAGTTAACTTTATATCTTTATAATAAATAATAGGTAACTTTATGTCTTTATAATAAATAATAGGTAACTTTATGTCTTTATAATAAATATTAGGTAACTTTATGTCTTTATAATAAATACTAGTTAACTTTATGTCTTTATAATAAATAATAGGTAACTTTATGTCTTTATAATAAATATTAGGTAACTTTATGTCTTTATAATAAATAAAGGAGAACAGAAG
This sequence comes from Nemertoderma westbladi, assembly GCA_032718475.1. Classification (NCBI taxonomy): domain Eukaryota; kingdom Metazoa; phylum Xenacoelomorpha; order Nemertodermatida; family Nemertodermatidae; genus Nemertoderma; species Nemertoderma westbladi. Next base: position 2,992 of record JAUCBJ010005445.1, read on the forward strand.
ACAAAGAAGAAAGAAGAACCAACCTGTTGAAATGTAAAAAGACACTAAAGATTGCTACAATAAACGCACGCACACTGAAAGCACTTACCAAACAGGGTGACATGGTCGCTCTGGCAATGGAATATAACATCGACATCATCTGCATCCAAGAACATCGGATTTGTCATGAAGACACTGCCATGAAGTACAATGACATTGGAAATGGATGGACGTTAGTAACAAGCTCAGCAGTACGAAACTCGGCCAATGCATCAATTGGTGGAATAGGAATTCTGCGAAGCCCATTTGCACTTAAGACCCTAAACAACATCGAATCTATAAATTCCAGGGTTATGATCGCAACATTTGATGGGAATCCCAAGACAACAGTTATATGTTGCTACAGTCCAACCAATGCCTCAGAGCCAGAACAAGCAGTCAAGTTTTATGAAGATCTGACTGGACTTATAAAGGACATTCCGACACACAATGTTAAAGTCATTGCTGGTGACCTGAATGCGCAAATTGGCCCAGAAGACATCAAAGGTTACACCTATAACACCAGTTCTAACAGAAATGGGTACTTACTTTTAGACCTAATGGAAGAATGTGAATTGATACCAACAAACAACACATTCGAAAAGAGTAAGGGGAAGCTATGGACCTTTCAATACCCTAATGGAACCAAAGCACAACTGGATTACATCCTTATAAACAAAAAGTGGAGAAACAGCATGATCAACTGCGAGGCATACAGCTCGTTCAACCTAATTGGTTCGGACCACAGAATTGTGACTGCAGAGATCAGACTCAGTTTGAGAGCCAGCAAACCCAGGACAAGCAAGCAAATCAACTAGGACTGGGAGAAACTCAGAACTGACAATGCAGTAAAGGATGCTTATACAGTAGAAGTTCAAAACCGCTTTGAAGCACTTCAGTCAATGGATGAAGACCAATCCACCGATTCAATATACCAGAATATAATAACAGCCCACAAGGAATCAGTTAAGAGGCATATCCCCCAGAAACCCAAACGAAAACAGTATGTGCCATGGCAAAACTCTGAGGTTACTTGTAAGAGAGAAGATCTTAAGATAGCCTACAAAGTTAAAACCGAACAACCAACAACAGAAAACATTAACAAGGTTGAGAAAGCTAAGGACGATCTTAAATTGTCCTACAACATCAGCCAGGAAAAGTACATACAGGATAAAATTGAAGCAATTACAACTGCTCACATACAGCAACAATCAAGACTTACCTGGCAAACTGTAAATGAGGTATCTGGTCGGAAAAGTTGTGCAAAGGGGCGCCTCAAAGCCGATAGTCCTGAAAAACGTGTTCAGCACTTGCTTGGACAGCCACCAAACATCGAGGTCAGCCCTACAAGGAAAATATATGACAAGACACTACCTATAGAAACAGGGGACTTCACACCTGCCGAACTCCAAAGAAGCATTAAAAGCATGTCCAATAATAAAGCGAGTGGATTAGATGAAATCCCAGCGGAGGTATGGAAAACAGGAGTGCTAAACATACCATTATTGAATGTTTGCAACCGGATGTTAAAAGGATTTGGACTAAAGGTCAACTAAAGCCTCTCCCCAAGAAAGGAGACCTCGGTATACCAACAAACTATCGTGGGATCTGTCTGCTTGTGGTAGCTTGCCAAAATATACAATAAAATGATTCTATATAGGATTAGGCCTCACATAGAGAAACTACTGCGTAAGAGCCAAAACGGATTTCGACCAAGTAGATCAACAATAGCTCAGATACTTGCACTACGGAGACTGATTGAAGGAATTAAGTCAAAGAATCTCCCCGCTGTCATGACTTTTGTGGACTTCAAGAAGGCATTCGACTCCATCCATAGAGGTAAAATGCTTGAAATCCTAAGAGCTTATGGAATACCAGAAGTAATTGTTGCTGGCATTGGATTGTTATATTGTGACACAGAAGCGCAGGTACTCTTACCAGATGGTGAAACTGAGTTTTTCTCAATCCTGGCTGGGGTACTGCAAGGTGACACATTAGCGCCATTACTATTTGTAATTGTACATACATATGGCATATGGTAGTAAAATTCACAACACATAGAAAACATAGTATAAGGGTTGGTCATTAAGTGCAACTATAAACAAAGTTGTGACGGGATCAAGGGATCCCGACCAGATATGTAAACTACGCGTCACCGTGTTTGCTTTAGGGATTGCTGCTGGTATTTAGGCCAAGGCCGTTGTAGTAAAATAATCAGAGTTGATGTTGTCTTTTGTTATTTGGATAAATTGTTAATATAGTAATAACACAGTAAAGATTGCAGATAATTGATAATACAAGATGGATATCGGTATAATGTATGTTGGTGACGGTGACGGTGAGAAACATCACCGGTCTGCACTAAAGCTGATAACTGGGTAACTGAACCGGCAACTAATATCCATTGATAATATATGTGATCGCTTCTACACTACTGTGGCCTTTCACCTAGTGGATGCTCTCCCTCGCCCCTATTGGCTAATAATCTACTTCACGCCTCTCCCCTATCTGGGAGTCTTCCCCCCCCCCCCCCTGTCGCTGGCCCTTGCTAGCTGTCTCCCCTTCTGAGGTGATTTAACCTCTAACCTCCCTTTGTGTGGCTTTGGGGTTTGTGTTGTCCCTGGCGTTGGTTGTGATACGAGATTAGTTATTGCTAATCTCGTATCTCCAACATATTGCTGAAAAGGTGCCACTTCCCATTTTATGAGGGTAATGAAGCGGAATTGAATCCGCTTACACTCCCCCCATGCTATCTTCCCAGTGAGAAGATATCATCACCTATAAGTGCGCTTCAATTCCACTGGAACCCGATCTACTATCGGGTGTGGGGTGGAGTTCTTTTCTTGGAGTCGGCTTTCCAGGCCGCTCCCTCTGGGTATGATATTACTACCCATTCTTTGTGCAACCGCAACCTATGTTGCACCAAGACATCTGGTGTCTCGGTTCGAGACAATTGTGGACTCTTCTCACACAATTTTTTATATCTCCTCTCTACTCTAGACTGACTCTAACTTCTCTAGCTCCACTCTAACTCCACTCTTACTCCACTCTACTTTTGCACCTCTTTGTCCCTCACTCTGCCTCTTACTCCTCCCCCCCCCCCCACATTTGAATCGCACCCGTATTCTTTCCACATGCGTCAACACCACCTCTCACTATCTCCCCTGCAATCCTGTACTCAACCTTTACTCACTTTGCCCCATTCACTCCTGACGAGCCTTACCCTCCCCTTCCGTGCCGTTGCACTCAAGAAGTGTGAAGTGTGTAGTGCCGCGTCTAGTCTCCCGTCTTCCTGTCATAATCGATTGGTCCCCAGTCCCATTAGCTAGTTGGAAAAGGTTACATGACTATAGTACTTACTTTGATTATATTAATTTTAATTATACTCTATTGATCATTACATACGTACATACTAATTGCACTTTTATTAAATTTGCACTTAGGAGTTCGTATTACTTCGCATGTGGTGCCTTCCAGGCATCCCCACATCTCCCCCTCCAAGTCCTAGTTCGCTCCTCCCGTCTTTGGAAACCATCTCAGTTCCTTCCCTCTGTTGTCGTCCTGTCTCGGTCACTTCCTGGTTGTTGCCGCTTCCTTGTTCTTATCCTCCTTAAGGCTCCTCATCCTTGCCGTTACCTCCTTACTGATTCCCGTGGTCGATTCCTTTGGCGCTAGTGTTATTAGCTCCTGGTATCGCTTCGCAGGTGGCCCTTCCGAATGCCCCCCCTGCTTTCCCCTAGTAGCGTCCCACAAGATCACCTTCATGGCCCACGGCACATGCTCCGCCAGGAAATCTCTGAACTCTCCCCAGTTCTCTGGCGCCCATCTATCTAAATACCTCTGCGTATTGATCACTCCACCATACAATGCCGCCGTCGCTACTTCTTGATAAGTAAATGGAAGTCTCCGTTTAATGATTTCCAGGTGGGCCTCCTGGTTAATATTGAAGAAACCCCGCCGAAACTCCTAGGCCTTCATTCTCTGCCGCGTCATGACACCGATGTCGGCCCACTCCTCGAAGATCTTAAACTTCTCCTCGTCGTCCATCCAGTCGCACTGGCGTCCGTAGTGCCCCCAGAAGTTACACTTAGAACACCGGTTGTGCAACCGCAAACACGCCCCCATCCTGTGACTCGACTCGCGGCAGTAGAGGCAACTCGTCCCCTTCTGGAATCGATACAAGCAGCTCTTTTCCTGGTGAGTAAGCCTCCCACAGTAATTGCAGCCGTGTATCAACGCATCCCGCCCCAAGTCGTCTTTTGCCCCAAGCGATCTCCTCAGTCTATGGAGCCGTTGGTAAGCAAACTTCTGGACGTTAACGTATCTGTCCATGTCTATGTCCTCGTCTCGCCTCGGCATCATCTCTCTGAATATTACCCGTGGTGCCGTTCCCGGTTGCTCGCCCAACCTGATGGTGCTCCCCACGAAATCCACCGCCGGCTCCTCATGCACCCAGGCCCGCTTGCCGGGTTTATCCCGGAAGGCCCTCGCCCCGCTGGCCATCACCACTCTCCCGCCAACCCAGTCTGTGTCTGAGTGGCCAATCCTCTCGATGGGCGGCATCTCCCCGAACTCGTCATCATCCTCGTCCCCCGATGGGAGCGGATCCAAACCCGGTATACCGGCAGACCCACTGTATCCCTTCCCACCTTGGCTCTCGCCCGTAACTTTCCATCCTTCCAGTTCCCTTGGTCTTTTCTTCGCAAAATCGCCCCTCGGCGCCCGCTGGCATGAGCATCGCCTGCAATCCCAATGTTGACTGTTTCGGCAATCCTTCCATCCACCCCAACTCCTGCCCCAGAGACTCGCCCGAGCTCCCTAATCCCAACTGTAACTCGTCCAAGGCCTGGGCCTCGAACCCGTAGCCCTCTCCTCTAGCTTCCGCCTCTCTTTCGTCTGCCTCCCTCCTTTCTTGTCTGGCAATTTCTTCCAATCGCTTCTCCTCTAGTCTATCCGCCTCCAGCTTCTCCCACCTCTGATATGGTGTATCCACCTCCCTGTCTACTAGATATCGGCAGTTGTAGTATACCGACTCGCCCATCAGCCCCGGGTGGTCTGCCAGACCCTCGAAGGCGACCTTGAAGGCTCTTGACAGCAGAAACGCCGTTGGCTCTCTTCTGATAACCACGGCCATGAATAGGTTTAGTAAACCTATCATTATCCAATGCTCCTGCAGGATATATTGCTTCTGATATATCTTTATCGTTCCTCTCCGGAATTGATACACCTCCTGTTTCCCTGGCCTCGCTCCCCACTTCAGCGAGTTCGCCAACTCCGCTCCGTACTCCTCCCTAAATTTACCCCAGTCCATCGGCTTGTGGCAGACGAGCCCCATTAGCTGGCCCTTCGCCACTGCTCCGCAATGTCCCCTGTTCTCTACTAATCCCAACCCGGCTGGCCCTGTCATAGCCATGTAGACCGTTTGCATGTCCAGGAGGTTGGGGGTCCCCGTTCTGACAATCGTCGACTTCTCCCTTACTAGGTTCTGCATCGCCCTTGGCAACCGGTTCAACTTCGGCCCGCTCTTCTTCCCATACGTTCCCAGATCGAACAGGAATATGTCCCCATTTGGCGCAGCCAAATGTAGAAGTATGGTTCTGGCCGAACCTGCCGACCCTCTTCTCAAACCCTCGTCATCTTCCACGATCCCTTCATCGTCTAGGACCATGTATCCTCCCCTTCTGACGGACTCTACGAACCTCTTCCAGTCCTTTCTCGGTGGTTCCCTCGGATACTTCGGTATCCCGAACTTTGCCTCGTCTCCCTTCACTATGTAGTGGAAATGCTCAAGGATCGCGTTGTCTAGCGACGGCGTCCCGTAGGTCCCGACCAGCCGCCTCTCGTGCACCTCCCTGAAATGGTCCTGCAGCGCTCGCGCCTTGTGACCCTTCTCTAACCGCTCGTAGTATCCCCTCGTCTTCTCCTCTGGATGCCTCTGGGTGAAATCTACTAGTATCTCCTTTCCACCTATTTCCGCCTTTCTCTTTCTGACAAGTCTCTCCGCCATTTCGAACGCTCCCGATCGCTCACCTACAAGGTGGTGCCTTACCAAGGCTCAAAATAGATGAGTGATATAGTTATGATGGTCTGTGTGGTCTGATAATGGCCTATATCTCTCAGAACACTAGGTATTTACACTATATTTACACTATGTCCCCCTAAAATGCTAAATTTCCCTAATTTCCCTAAATCTGTCAGTTACTTTTATTATGTTCTAGAATTTTCCTGCCTACTGTTACTATAATTTGTTGATTTTTATTTTTTACTACTAATTTTAATTCTGCTACTGTGCTATTAATATTCGTAGTGGATTATTTTGTCTAAATAACCCCTTTGTTTTGCATACAGGGTAGACTACTATTCCTTACTGTGAAAAGATGATAGAAAAAATAATAAAGTATTGAGGGTCTTTAGCTGGTTATATTATATTAGATAAAGATACAATAGTAAACGTTTTCGACCTACCGGTCTGCATCAGACTATGTACTGGCAACTAACAGGAAAAGGTGGGGGTCTATATATATATATATAAGTTTTAAAGGGGAATACCTGATAGGTGAATCCCAGAAAGGTTAGCGTGTATGTATGTACTGTATAACGTAAGGTAATTGTGATAGGGAAAATACACCGAGTTAGTTATAAGCTGTCAATCTAAAGTACAAATATAGGGTTGCAGGTTGGGTTATAAGGTTGGGAGAAGTTGATAGGGAAATCCCAGGAGTGGTCATGTGTCTACATACTGAATGGTATAATTGGATTAGGTAGGTTACATAGGATTATGAGGTATCTACTTAAAGCGCATGGTTAGGTAGAATGCAACATAATGATAGCTGTAATTTTTACAGAGTAAGAAAACACAAGAAACAGAAAAACCAAGACAAAAACAAAAAGGAAGGTAGGGGAAAAAACACATAGAGACCGGAAATTCGCTATAAGGGCACTGTAGTTGTGTAAGATATAGAATATAGGGTGTATTATATAAAACCTTGGGTTTAGATTGCTGGTCTAGCTACGTTAAGTGGGGGGTTGTATGTATAGATTAGGTTAGCTTCCGTCGCTAGTAGTTCGGGTATGTTTGTGAATTGTTTTATGGTTGCGGTGCGTAGATTTTCTAAACCACAACCGTATATGTGCCTAGCTAGGAGTATGTCTTCGTGTGTTTTTCCGTCATTGGCTCGTGAGGGGTAGTGTCGTATGTTGTTGCGGTGTCCATTAAAGCGTTCGTGAAGTTTCTGTCTCGTTTGGCCTATGTAGTATAGAGTAGGGTGGCAGTGGCACCAGGCCAAGTAACATACAGTGTGAGACTTACATGTATAGTGTCCTTTTATCTTTTCACCCCATGGTGTCTGTTGTATGTTAGTGATAGTTTTGCATGTAAGGCAGCGGCTAGAGTTACATGGCTCATTAGTGGTGTTATTTGTGTGTGTTTGCGTTTGAGTTTTATTTTTGGTTAGTATTTGTCCTAGTGATGTGGGGTTCTTCGTGACTACATTAATGTTGATGTCAAGATCGTAGTTTTTGGAGTATCTACGTACAGTATTTTGGAATATGCCCTTCATCTGTTGATTAGTGGATAGGTAAAATGTGGGTTTCGAGTTAGTGTCTTTAGGTCTAGTTTGGGGAGTCCAATGTCTAAGTTTGTTAAGGAGGTTCTGGGGGTACTGCCTGAGTAGACATTCGCCAAGGAATTCGTCTCTGAGTTTGGTATAGTCGTTAGGCTCGCTACATCTGCGGTGGATGCGTAGGAGTTGGCTACGAATTACGGATAGTAGTAATTTCTTATCATGGAAGCTATTGTAGTGAATCGGGAGTTTATTGCTAGTTGGTTTTTTGTATAATGTAGTTGTTAGTGTTAGTTAATCCGTGTCAAGACGTCAAGGAATGGGAGTGATGTGTGGGAGTATTCAATGGTGAATTGTATATCAGAGTTTTGGAATAAGTCGTTACAAGAGGAGTTAGTGATTTTCTGTATGTTGTGAATGTCCTGTTCACTTAATATACGTTGTACTATACCATAGCTGTCGTCAACAAACCGTTTGTAGAATGGAATAGGGTAAGTTGTATTATCGTCTGGGGGGGTTATGTTTGGATCCGAGGTTGAGGTAGTTTCGTTAGTTATGGTTATATTAGGATCTGAGATAGATAGGATAGTTTCGGGAATATTGATGTTGGAATCAGGAGGTGTAAGGTTAGATATTGGGGTCGTTATTATTGGATCTGAGAAAACGGGGTTAGGTGTAGTGTTTTGTGCTAGTTTAGTTTTATAAGTTATAAGTGTTTTTTCCCCTACCTTCCTCTTAGTTTTTCTGTTTCTTGTGTTTTCTTACTCTGTAAAAATTACAGCTATCATTATGTTGCATTCTACCTAACCATGCGCTTTAAGTAGATACCTCATAATCCTATGTAACCTACCTAATCCAATTATACCATTCAGTATGTAGACACATGACCACTCCTGGGATTTCCCTATCAACTTCTCCCAACCTTATAACCCAACCTGCAACCCTATATTTGTACTTTAGATTGACAGCTTATAACTAACTCGGTGTATTTTCCCTATCACAATTACCTTACGTTATACAGTACATACATACACGCTAACCTTTCTGGGATTCATCTATCAGGTATTCCCCTTTAAAACTTATATATATATATATAGACCCCCACCTTTTCCTGTTAGTTGCCAGTACATAGTCTGATGCAGACCGGTAGGTCGAAAACGTTTACTATTGTATCTTTATCTAATATAATATAACCAGCTAAAGACCCTCAATACTTTATTATTTTTTCTATCATCTTTACACTATGCTGCCGCTGGTGAATGCCTACCACTTCATCCGTTCGTTTAATATTCCTTACTGTGCTAGTCTGCACCAGGTAACCTCCTGGCCCTGTATCAAACATTCTGACCTACTCTACGGGCTGTGCAGTACAGTAGTATGTCTCGTGCGGCCTACACGGTCTGTCCTGCTGTACCCACGCTAACCCTACTAACTCCCTAACTCTACTAACTCTCCAACTCTTACTAACTCTCTAACTCTTACTAACTCTTACTAACTCTCTAACTCTTACTAACTCTTACTAACTCTCTAACTGTTACTAACTCTTACTAACTCCACTAATGGTACTACATACCCTCTTACACTCTAACTAACTCCACTAACGGTACTACGTACCCTCTTACTCTATAACTAACTCCACTAACGGTACTACGTACCCTCTTACTCTATAACTAACTCCACTAATGGTACTACGTACCCTCTTTTTACTCTCTAACTAACACTTACTAACTTCTATTAATGGTACTGCGTACCCTCTTACTCTACTAACTTCTATCTGTCTATTTACTTACTACTACGTACTATCTGCTATTACTTTCTCTTTCTAACTTTCTAACTTTCTTTCTATTATTTTTTTTTTATTTTTTTTTTATATTTTGAGTGGGAAGGGCGTCTCGCCCTCAATCACACCCTTCTCAGTCCAACACTTGGACGACTAAACTCTATGGTGCCCCTTCTAGTAGGCAGCATTTTCCTACAGCCCTCCTGTAGGTCTTGCTGTCCTTTGCTCCTATCTTACCACCTATCCGCACTTCAACCGATTGGACTCTTCTGTCCTTGTCGGGGTAGGTGTCTACTACTCTTGCTAGCCTCCACTGATTGTTGATGATTGTGTCGTCAGTGACGATTACTAAATCACCTTTCTTTAACTCTCTAGTGGTATTTCTCCACTTGCTCCTCCTGTATAATGTGGGTAGGTATTCCTCGACCCACCTCCTCCAGTACTCTACGCTTATAGCCTTGGCGACTTTCCAACTCTGTCGGGAGTGTATGTCATCTGGGTCTACACCCCGCATGTTGATAGTCGCCGGCCTTTCTATCAGAAAGTCGCTGGGTGTTAACAAGTCTAGTGATTCTGGGTCGTCATTTTCTGGATATAGCGGTCTGCTATTGATGATGCCCTCGCACTTAGCTAGCACCGTCCTTAGTATGTCCTCCGTCACCATGTGGGTGTTCATCAACTTCGTCATCAGACGCTTGGAACTACCCACAAGTCTCTCGACGCATCCTAAAGTATGCGGCGCATACGGCATCCTCCTTTCCCACTTCACCTGTCGTCTCCTCATGGCTGCCCTGACTTCTTCCCCTTCTAGGATGTCCAAGGCCTCCGCCAACTCGTTCTCCGCCCCCACAAAGTTGGTTCCATTGTCGGAATAGATCACTGCGATCATTCCACCTTTGCAGTCTCTGAATCTCACTAAGGAATTGATGAATGCCGATGCAATAGCGTCTTGGGCAAGTTCTATTCCTACCGCCCTCATGTTGTTAATTATGAAGATGATGCCGTAGCGTTTCTCCGTGTGTTGCATCACCTTGATCTTAATCGGCCCGAACATGTCTACGCCGCAGTGCGTGAATGGCGGGTCGTGCTGTCTCACCCTACTGGCCGGTAATGGCGCCATCTCCTGTACGGCCAGATCCTTTCTCGTCCGTCGGCAGGTCTTGCACTGCCCCACTACCACCTTCGCCTTCTTTCTTAACTGCGCTATCCAGAAGGTCCTCCGTATCTCCGTGAGGGTCTGGTTGGTGCCTCCGTGCAATATTGACTTGTGGGAGTCCCAAATGATCTGGTGGACTATCGGCGATCTATTGGGGATGATAATGGGTTTTGGTGGGATGTTAAGGCTGTTGTTGTTCAGCACTCTAGAATTCATCACCAGAATCCCGTCATCGTTGAGTTGTGGTGACAGAGTGATGAGCTTGCTGTCCCGACGAAGGTGTTGTTGTTTGCTGACTCGGTCCACTTTGTCACCGTAGTTCTTTCTCTGTTCGTACCGTATCACGGCCTTAGCCGCTCCCTCCAGATCGATGTTTGGTTTCCTCTTGGCGTCCTTGCCAACTCCCTTGAGGAAATCCCCGTAGGCCCTCCAGTACGCTACCAACTTCTTGGTCTTGTACCAGCTAGAGCTGTAGCTGAGTAGCCTATCTGTCGGGTTTTCGCATGGCTCTTCTAATTTCGGTTGCACCTCCCTGACTTCCCTCCCCATCTGACTATATATCTCTTCACCTTCTGAATCTTCTCCCTCTTCCCCTAGTGCTACTCCCTCTGAAACCGGGTCCACCTTCTTCATTGGTGGCCAGGCCGATGTATCGTTCAGGAAGTGTGGCCCGTGCTGCCACAACACTTTCTTCTTTAAGAAAGTGTGGCATGCCACGCCCCTCAATAACAAGTCTGCTGGGTTCTCATCCGTTGGGCAGTAGTGCCACCTTTCCAAGTCTGTCGTCGCCCTTATTTCGTCCATCCTATTTGCGACGAATATAGGGTATCTCGTCTTCTCATTGTGCAGCCATCCAAGCACTACCATGGAGTCCGTCCAGTAGTGGGCCTCCACTACTACTAGGATCGGCATGCTGCATTGCAGCTGCATTTTTAAGAGTGTTGTGCCGGCTTGTCAACAAAATTGCACCGCCACAACTCCCTATCACCCATGACATTTGCTAGATCATCCGCATCTTTAATGCCAGTGTCCTTTAAGATGCTTCTCAAGAAAGTCATGGGCTGTCCACCATGCTTATTCACTCCATGAGGCTGCCAAAGTACAAGATTATGCACTGGCTGGTCCTCACGGCAAAGCAATGTCCTGCAAAGCGGAGGCGATTTTGTTCTAGTGTCAAGCTTGGGGGAACCAATGAGACACCTCCAATGTTATATAGTGTCTGGTTGGAGATGTGTGCATTGTACTTGACACAATGAACCCGGCGTAGCATTCTTGTGAATGTGCCATCCAGAGATTTGGTGTCCTTAGCAGTTAGAGCCCAGCATGGACTCCCGTAGAGGAGTACTGGAACTACTGCTGCTCTAAATAATCGGACCTTAAGTTTCCGATTAATTCTAGGTGACTTCCAAATCCTGGAAAGCCTATTCAAGGCTGCCCATGCCTTTCCCTTACGTATTCGAAGGTCCTCACCTGACTTCCGGATCCATGATCCCAGGTAACAGAAGTCGTCCACATGCTCAAGCATACCATCTTTTGAGCTTATGCTCATCCGATCAGAGACTTGCTGAGGACTTTCAAAGTTAACTGTCAGAATTTTGGTCTTTCTGGAGTTAATAAAAAGACCAACACTAGAAGCAGCATGTTCTAATGAGCTGAGGAGCCGTTGGGCTTCCTGTAATGATTCTGAGAGTACTCCTAAGTCATCAGCAAAGTCTAGATCAGTTAGGTACTTTGCAGGATTTCCTCGACTTCTGGAGCCAGTAGGTGGAGTTATCATCACCCCATCATCATTATGATGATCTAAGGACATGCGTAGAACATAGTCAACCACAATAATGAACAAGAATGGTGCAAGTGTGTCTCCTTGGAGGACGCCCCATAACACTTCAAATGGTTCTGTGTCACCGTCAACAGTAGACACGAATGTTGTCAAACCATCGTATACTGATCTGATTGCGGCAATAATTTCATCAGGAATCCCATATAATGAAAGTATGCTGAACATACGTGACCGAGAGACTGAATCAAAGGCCTTGAAGAAGTCAACAAAGATAACAGCCAGATGCCTGTCTTTCTTTTTTGATAATTCTTCAATTATCCTTCTAAGTGCCAAAATGGGCTCCATGGTCCCACGACCTTTACGGAACCCATTCTGATTTCCACGGAGCAGTCTCTCAATGGGATCCCTGATGCGATTTAATAGAATCCTATTGTATAGCTTTGCAGCAATCGAGATCAATGAGATTCCCCGAAAAGAACCATGATGATGGATACCTTCCTGACGTCCACCTCCGGTATCAAGAAATCGATGTTGTCCACGAATCTGTATTGTTCGACCTCGATGTTGGTTGGTCACCTGGCGTTTATGTTGATTGATTCTATTACCTGGATGGGGTCAATGGTCGCCCCATAATCGCATCCCGGTGCTATCACTGATATCTCGCACGGTCCCGTCCTCATCTCCAGGACCTCATCTTTGCTGGAGATGGTTGTTACCGCCATCCTACTTGGCCTCGTCTATAACCCTATCTCCTCGGCCACCCAATTCTCCACCAATGTGAAGGCTGCTCCGCTGTCGACCAGCATCAAAGTAGTAACTGATCAACCGCCTTCTCCTTCACCCTCACTGGCACTACCCCGATTAGTACCGTCCCCCTTTTCTTCGCCCCTACGGTGCTTGTCGCCATTGTTTGCCCTTTGCCTTGACCGAACTTAATTGGTGTTTCTTTGCATTGATCAGCTTTGTGTCCGCCCGCCACACATCGGTGACAGATTCCACTCTTCCTTGCATATTCGACCTGATCCTGTTTGGGCAATGCTTGCCAATACCTGCAGTTCATGGTCTGATGAAGTGAGTTCGAATGCAATTGGCATTTGTTGTTTGGATTATAGCCGTCCCTATACAGTGCGCTGCATATCGCACTCACGTTCGTACCTAGTTCCCTACTGTTATTATTGTTTGGGTTTGGCCTACTGGGCGTGTTGGGGTTATATTTGTTTGTGTTGTTATTTTGCCCCTGTCCACTCCATGGTGTGGCCCAACCCCCGGCTAGATGTGGACTAGCAGTCCCCTGCGTCGCCGCGTATGGCAGCGATTGTCTAAGCTTTGGTAATGCATTTGCCGTGTTGTGTTCTGGTTTCGGCCTGTTATATTCGGTCTTTGGCGCCCTCCCCAGACTATCCTCGCTATACACTAGTTCCGTGATCAACTCTGCGTCGTAGTTGAGGAAGTTCGACATTTCCTCTAGGCCCGGTTCTGCACCCTTCTTCTCCCGGGTGGAGAAGGCGATCTTTCTCCATTTATTGCGCAGCCAGATCGGCAGTGCCTGCGCTATTGTGGAGATATTATTAGATGCGTTGAGTTCGTATGGCGCGTCTAGTGTTTTCAGCACAATTAAAGCCTTCTCGACCATGTTAGCAAACGTCTTTATGCTGACAGGGTTATCCTGTAGGCCACTCGATGTTATACCCCTCAGGGTTTGCCGGATGATCTTGGCAGGGTGTCCGTATTCCCTGTCTAGGGCCCGCCATGCAGTTGTGAAGCCACCCTTGATGCCCTGATACTGCCTCACGATGTCGTACGCTGGGCCTCCTGTGTATACCTGTAGATATTTTAGGCACTCCCCTGCATCAGGTTCTTAGTTAATATCTCGTTGCTGTACATGCGTCAGAATTGCAGGTACTCTTTCGGCCTGCTTCTGTCGAATTTAAATGGCTCTACAGGTGGTAGCTCGATTCTGGTCTTTAGCGCATCGTTAAGTGTCACCATTCCCATTGCATGTGCTTCCAATGGGTTCGAAGGACGCTGTACAGATTCTCCCATTGGGTGCGGCCCGCCCGTACAGCCTGTTGACTTTCTTTGCATCAGGTATACCATTGGGGGTAACGGCCCCCTCCATATTTCCGTATCGCAAGATCTGTTTTCGTCCAGGGGGTTCGATGTTCTTATTCCTGTTTGAGTGTATTGTTGATATTGTAATGGGGGAATGTCACCCTGCCCCCCCCCCCCCCCCCACCGGTATGTTTGGTACTGGGGTTGATGTTAATATATTGGGGCCCATACACCTATCCGCAATAACTCTCCCCTCCCCTGGATATATGTTATGTCCCTGCATATTATAGTCATACTGCTGTGCTGGTACCGGTATAGGCCTATCCACTTCTTGCCTACCTACCAGTATGTACTCAGCGACTTCCGGATCTAATCCCGTTGTTCGCGCTACCCTATCGCCTACACTATCTCTCCCAGCATGGCCTATAGTATGTGCAGTAAGGCCTACAGTATGTCCTGCAGTCTGTATGTGTCCTTCCGGACCGAAGTTTAACCTTCTCGAATAGTCCAAGAAGTCCTCCTTGCGACTACCGTACTCTCGATCGGCAGCTATATCCCATCGGGAAGTTTCCCTTCGATCCCCTCTCCTGTTCTCGTCCTCATACCGGTACGTCCTGTACCCCTCTCTCGGCGTATAATATATCTCGCCAGGCTGCGTCTCTCCAGGGCGACGGCAATCTCCCGGAGTTCGACCCCACTGACTCTCTAACTCCATTTCTACTACCGATGGCTTGCTATCCATCCTCGCTCTCCCGTCGCTCGTAGCAACGCTTCTTCTATTCTCTTCTCTTCTTCTCTCTTCAGTGTAGCATCCCCGCTCATGAGATCTCTCGTCGACCTCCCAGTTAAACTCCACTGCTCTTCTTCCCTCTTCTGACTGGGCTCGACGTCTCGTTGCTCGCCCGCTCACGATGCCAACCTCCCTCTCTCTAGCCGGTCGGACGCCGCTGGGGATATTTGTAATCCCCCTACTATTCTCCGTCGCCGGGTGCTGCGGTTCACCTAACTCGCCCCGCGCAATATCAATGATATCATTAACAATAACATTCTCTGCCACTGAATTCACTGAATTCGGATTATTATTTAAATTATTTTGTATATTTGGATTAGAATCGGGATTATTTTGCGTATTTAGATTTAAATTATTTGAATTACCTTGCATATTTGAATTATTTTCTATATTTGGATTTAAATTATTATTTTAATTATTTTGTGCATTTAAATTAGGGATATTCGGATTTAAATTATTATTGTCGGGCAAAATATTATTTCCTGGAATGAGAGTTTGATTAGGGTTGTCTACTACGGTACTATTAATATTAACGCCTTCTAACGTATTATTATTACCCCCCCGCCCGTACGGTTACACCAGTCTTGGGTCTGTTGTCTGGTCCCTGTAAGTGGGGTATTAACAACCGTTTCCATAACTTCTGGCTCCTCGTAAATTCTACCCGAGCCAGCCTCACTCTCAGATAACCCCAATTGCGCCAGCTCTAGTCGGTGCTTCTGTTTGGCCTGATATTGCATAAGCCCCCTCAACTGGGCATGCATATCATCCCGCATGCGCTTTCCCGCTCTCTCTCTCTCTCTATCCTCTCACAAACTCTGGTTCGCCAACTCTGTCTCTCTCACCACACGCTATTTACGCTTGCTCTCTGCTCTCGCCTCCCGCTCTCTACGCTCGTTTGCTTCTCTCTCCTCTTGCTCTCTACAATTCCTCGCCACCCTCTCGGCCCTCTCTCTACACTCCCTTGCCAACTCTGTCTCTTTCTCTAACAACGCAGTTTCCTCATCCAATTGCCTCTCTAATTCTTTCTGGTTTAGCGCCACCATGTCTAATTGACACGCCAGATCTATCTCCAACACCCTTCTTGCTTTCGCGGAGGATGTAGCGGACTTATCGGTCACAACAGACTCCCGTCGCCTCTCTGTCCTACTAACTTTCCCCCGCTTTCTGGGGTTCTCGCTAATCGACGAGACCGAATCCTTGGGGTTAACCTCGGGTTTGCCCTCGTGCGGATCTGCCCCAACCCACTAGCTTAATTCCCCTGGCATCCACTAAATACGACCCTACATACACTATTTCAGGCTCCATAACCCCGGATCGCCAGAGCTCGAATAGTTCGGTGGCGACCCCCCTCGCTCTCTCACTCGCCAGTTCTCCCTGCCCGAAACGAACTAGATACTGAAAGTGTTTATTCGACTCACCTAGCCGCTGGCTCAACTTTCCCTGATTTACCTTCTCTTCCTCTTTGGCCTCCTTCAACAGTTTCTTAGTTGCGTTGTAGGCGCATCAAAGCCAATCGCTGGTCCCGACGTCCTCTTTGCCGACATCTTCTCCTCCTCTCCTGGTTCGGCGTCGTACCGGCATCCCTACTGTCGCCATTCCGGTGGGCCGTCCGTCGCCCTCGGCCTGTGGCTGGCCGGCGACTTCGGTACTCCGACCGCCGTTGTGCGTCGACTCGTCCCTTCCTTGTGGTAGACGGCCGCCCTCCGCTTGGGGTACCGGATCGTCCCTCGTCAGCGAATCCGGGGTTGCAGGTCGATACCGTCTCGTTGCGGCCTCACGGATCGTTTGGTTGGTATCGTCCAGGGTCTGCGGCGGCGTCCTTTCTCCCTCTGATAATCGGGGTCCTCTATCGCTCATCCTTTACTCCTACAGTCACAGTTTAGTAGTTAGTAGTTTCTCACTGTGACGGGATCAAGGGATCCGGACCGGATATGTAAACTACGCATCACCGTGTTTGCTTTAGGGATTGCTGCTGGTATTTAGGTGTCTTTATAATAAATATTAGGTAACTTTATGTCTTTATAATAAATAATAGCTAAATTTATGTGTTTATAATAAATAATAGGTAACTTTATGTCTTTATAATAAATAATAGGTAACTTTATGTCTTTATAATAAATAATAGGTAACTTTATGTCTTTATAATAAATAATAGGTAACTTTATGTCTTTATAATAAATATTATGTAACTTTATGTCTTTATAATAAATATTAGGTAACTTTATGTCTTTATAATAAATATTAGGTAACTTTATGTCTTTATAATAAATAATAGGTAACTTTATGTCTTTATAATAAATAATAGGTAACTTTATGTCTTTATAATAAATATTAGGTAACTTTATGTCTTTATAATAAATAATAGGTAACTTTATGTCTTTATAATAAATATTAGGTAACTTTATGTCTTTATAATAAATAATAGGTAACTTTATGTCTTTATAATAAATAATAGGTAACTTTATGTCTTTATAATAAATATTAGGTAACTTTATGTCTTTATAATAAATAATAGGTAACTTTATGTCTTTATAATAAATATTAGGTAACTTTATGTCTTTATAATAAATAATAGGTAACTTTATGTCTTTATAATAAATATTAGGTAACTTTATGTCTTTATAATAAATAATAGGTAACTTTATGTCTTTATAATAAATATTAGGTAACTTTTTGTCTTTATAATAAATATTAGGTAACTTTATGTCTTTATAATAAATAATAGGTAACTTTATGTCTTTATAATAAATATTAGGTAACTTTATGTCTTTATAATAAATATTAGGTAACTTTATGTCTTTATAATAAATAATAGGTAACTTTATGTCTTTATAATAAATAATAGGTAACTTTATGTCTTTATAATAAATATTAGGTAACTTTATGTCTTTATAATAAATAATAGGTAACTTTATGTCTTTATAATAAATATTAGGTAACTTTATGTCTTTATAATAAATAATAGGTAACTTTATGTCTTTTGTGACGGGATCCAAGAGGGATCCCGGTTTATCCGGTTTTAGTTCACGCGTCCCCACCGTGCATAAAGAGTAAATGAGTTTGTGCTGTTTGTTGTATATAATATGATATGCAGATATAGATATAGATATAGATATAGATATAATATTGTCGTATATGGAAGGCGGGATACGGTAACTAAAGTCCCGGTCCTTCCCTAGCTAAACTATTGTAACCTAATCTAGCACCGGTATTGCACTGAGATAACTGAATTGGTATGATTACTGCCAAGTGGCTATATTGCACGGTTGGCCTTGTTACTTTACCTAATCGATGCCTTTCCCCCCTCTGATTGGTTGATAACCTTGTTGGCGCCCTTTGGAGTGTTCCCGTTCACTCCACCTATTCTCTTTGGGTTAGGGGTTTGGCCCCTGACCCTCATTGTGTGCTTCTCCTTCCCATTCTTATTGGGATGGCACGAGTTGGTTAATTACCCAATCTCGTGGCTCCCAATATTGCTTATCGGCTTATAACTTTATGGGGTGTTAGCGGGATTGAATAAGCTAACACTCCCCCCCATGCTATCTTCCCGGTAAGAAGATAGCATCAACACTCCCCCGAACTCCCTGACGAAGCCCAACAAAGTTCGTCTAAGGCTGCTTATTCCTCGAAGCCGTAGCTCTGCGCCCTAGCTTCCTCCTCCCTCTCCTCTGCTTCTCTCCTCCCTCACAAGTTTACCTGCTATCTCGAACTCTGCCCGATCGCTCACCCGTAGGTGGTGCCTTGCCAAGGCGCAAACGTGATGAGTGATGGGTTTAGGTGGTTTAAGTTCAGTTCGATGGCCTATCTCTTTCTGAATTTCTGAGTTATTGCCTATTCTTACTACTGTTACCATAATTTGTTCCCCTTCTTAGCCCTATTCTTATTCTAATTTTATTTTTGATTTAATTTCAATCCTACTACCTTACTGCTTCCTATTGATTATTCTATTCCCTAATCCACATTCTGGCCTACTCTGTGGGCCTATGCAGTACAGCAGTGTGCGTCGTGTGGCCACACGATTTACCCAGCTGTACTCATATGCCCCCCTCTCGCTACTAACGCTACTAACTGCTAACTAATATCTATATCTTATATACCCTTCTACCTCTTACTCTCTCTCTCTAACTAACGGTACTACGTACCCTCTAACTCTAACTCTTCTCTAACTAACGGTACTACGTACCCTCTAACTCTCCTCTAACTAACGGTACTACGTACCCTCTAACTCTAACTCTTCTCTAACTAACGGTACTACGTACCCTAACTCTAACTCTTCTCTAACGGTACTACGTACCCTCTAACTCTCTAACTAACTAACGGTACTACGTACCCTCTAACTCTCCTCTAACTAACGGTACTACGTACCCTCTAACTCTTCTCTAACTAACGGTACTACGTACCCTCTAACTCTCCTCTAACTAACGGTACTTACGTACCCTCTAACTCTCTAACTAGCGGTACTACGTACCCTCTAACTCTCTAACTAACTAGGTACTACGTACCTTCTAACTAACTAACTAACTAGGTACTACGTACCTCCTAACTAACTTCTGCCTACTAACTGCGTACCTACCATGTACTATTATTTTTATTTTATTTTTATTTTATTTGTGTGGGAAGGGCGTCTCGCCCTCAATCCCACCCCCCTCAGTCCAAATCTTGGATGACTAAACTCTACTCTAACTCCAAGTTAAGGCGCTCCTTCTAGCAGACAGCATTTGCCTACTGCTCTTCTGTAGGTTTTCCTGTCCTTCGCACCTATCTTACCACCTATCCGCACTTCTACCGATCGGACTCTTCCGTCCTCATCGGAGTAGGTGCCTACAACTCTCGCCAACCACCACTGGTTGTTGATAATAGTATCATCCGTAACGATTACGAGATCTCCTACTCTTAACTCCCTGTTCGGCTTCCTCCACTTGCTTCGCTTATGGAGCGTGGGTAGGTATTCTTCTACCCACCTCCTCCAATACTCTGCGCTTATTGCTTTAGCGACTTTCCAACTTTGGCGGGAGTGTATGTCATCTGGGTCTACACCCCGCATATCGATGGTCGCTGGCCTTTCCATCAGGAAATGGCTAGGCGTCAGCACGTCTAATGACTCAGGGTCATCATTCTCCGGATATAGCGGTCTGCTATTAATGATCCCCTCGCATTTCGCAAGTACTGTCCATAAGACGTCCTCAGTGACCATGTGGGTGTTCATTAGCTTCATCATTAGACGCTTTGAACTGCCCACCAGTCTCTCGACGCATCCTAGTGTATGTGGTGCATACGGCGTCCTTCTCTCCCACTTTACTTGTCGTCGTCTCATGGCTGCCCTGACTTCTTCTCCCTCCAAGATGTCCAAGGCCTCTGCCATCTCACTCTCTGCGCCCACAAAGTTGGTGCCGTTGTCGCTGTATATCACTGCGATCGTCCCACCTTTGCGGTCCCTAAACCTTTCTAAGGCGTTAATGAACGCTGATGCGGTTGCATCTTGGGCGAGTTCTATCCCTACCGCCCGCGTATTGTTGCATACGAAGATAATGCCGTAGCGTTTCTCCGTGTGTCGCATCACTTTGATCTTTATCGGCCCGAACATGTCCACACCGCAATGCGTAAATGGCGGGTCGTGCTGTCTTACCCTACTCGCCGGTAGTGGCGCCATCTCCTGTACGGCTCGCTCCTTCTTCGCTCGTCGGCAGGTCTGGCACTGCCCCACTACCCCTTTTACCTTCTTCCTCAGTTGTTTGACCCAATAGGTCCTCCTTATCTCCGTGAGGGTTCGGTTGGTGCCCCCGTGCAATATCGATTTGTGGGAGTCCCATATAATCTGGTGGACTATTGGCGATCCTGTAGGAATGATGATGGGTTTCGGTGGTACGACTATGCTGTTGTTGTATCTCACCCTAGAATTCATTACTAGAATCCCGTCGTCATTGAGTTGTGGCGACAGTGTAATCAGCTCGCTGTCCCGTCGGAGATGCTGTTGGTTACCGACGCGTTCCACCTCGTCGCCATAGTTCTTCCGTTGTTCATAGCGGATCACTGCCTTGGCCGCTCCTTCCAGATCTATGGTTGTCCTGATCTTCTTGTCCTTGCCAACTCCCGCAAGGAAATTCCCGAAGGCTCTCCAGTACGCCACTAGTTTCTTGGTCTTATACCAACTAGAACTGTAGCTGAGGAGTTTATCCGTTGGGTTATCGCACAGTTCCCGTCCTGGTTGCACGTCCCTAATCTCCCTCACCATCTGGGAGTATATCTCTTCTCCCTCTGAATCTCCCTCTTCTCCTTCTGATACTACTTCCGAGCCCGGGTCCACCTTCCTCATCGGCGGCCAGGCCTCCTTATCGCTCAGAAATTGTGGCCCATGCTGCCACAATACTTCCTTCTTCAGGAAAGTGTGGCGTTCTACGCCCCTCGACAGCAAGTCCGCTGGGTTCTCGTCTGTTGGGCAGTAGTGCCACCTCTCCAGTTCTGTACTCGCCCTTATTTCGTCCACTCTATTCGCGACGAATATCGGGTATCTCGTCCTTTCGTTGTGTAGCCAACCAAGCACTACCATGGAGTCCATCCAGTAGTGTGTCTCCACTATGTTGGGAATAGTATCCACTAGGTAGGCTGTGGCTCTTACTCCTAGTCTCGCAGCTGTCAATTCTAACTTGGGAACTGATGCTGAATCTGGCGGCGTTGACTTTGCTTTGCTAAAGGCTAGTCTGGGCTTATGAGCCCCCTCTCGTTGTACTAAGTAGAGTGCCGCTCCGTACGCTTCCAACGACGCGTCGGAGAACATGTATAGGTCCAGATTCGTCATGTTCCCATCCGGGAAATACACTCGTGGCATGTTGTATGTTCCCATCTTCTCCAAGTCTCCTGTCCACTTGCTCCACTGTTTCTTGATTTCCTCTGGTACTTCTACGTCCCACTCATCCTTCAGTTTGTATACTCTCTTGAGTATCTGTTTCCCCGTGACTAATAATGGGGATGCTAGGCCTAGGGGATCGTATATCCTTGCTATATACGATACATAGCCCCTCTTCGTGTGGATGTCTGCGCCCTCCTGGCTCAGCTGATACTTCAGTTCGTCTGTCTCCCTGTTCCACACGATTCCCAATGCCTTCTGTTGAGATTCTGTTCTCTTAATCGCCATGTCCTGCCCTTTGGCTGTTGTGGGATTGTCCATGGTCGATTCTGGTCTCCTGTCCTCTATGGCCTTGATAAATTCTTCAGAACTGGATTGGAATTTGGTCAGGTTAAAGCCGGATCCTTTTAGGATGTCGCGAACCTCGCGCCCTGTGTCCAGTATCTCCTTAACCGTATTTCCAGACTCCATTCCGTCGTCTACGTAGAAACCGCGTCGAATCATATCGACGGCCCTACCGCTATATCTATCTTCCTTCCCCTTTACTGTGTCTCTCACTGCCATAGTTGTCGTAAATGAAGACGACTTGGCCCCCATGTTCTGTACTACCATCTTATATGCTGGTATTATCGGCGGTTCTTCCTCGCCGTTATACCATAAGAAGCGCTGACTGTCGCTATCTTCTTCCGTTACACGGACTTGATTGAACATGCCTTCTATGTCACACGTGAAGGCATGTTTCCCGTTTCTAAATCTAAGTAACACCTCTATGCCCGAATTGTATATGTTTGGGCCTTCCAACAGGTAGTCGTTTAAGCACTTTCCGTCGGTCTTTGCCGATGCGTCGACTACCATCCGTAGTTTACCTTTCTTTGGATCTAAAGCCACGTGTAGTGGCAGGTAATATGTCCTGTTCGTGTTCGGCTCGTCGACCGGTAACTCCACGGCCCATCCTTTCTTGACGTACTTCTTAATCGTCCTGTGGATGTACTCATTCTTCTCGGGGCTCCGTTTTAGTGTTTGTTTCAGCTTGTGGAGTCTCGTGAGTACCATCCCCCTATTGTCGGGCAACGGTATCTTCGGTAGTTTCCATACCATTCCTATAGTATACCGCCCCTCATCGCATGTCATCGATTCCTCCACGCTTTGTAAAGCCTGCTTGTCTTCCACCGAGGTCCCGACCCCGGTTTCTTTCAGTCCCTCGAAATCCTGTCTGAGCAGTCTTTTAAGCTGCTCCTCTGCTCCCTCGTCACCCATTTCCTGCATTGTTCCCGCGAACATGCATCCTGATGTCTCCGACATCCTAAATGGTATCTTACTCTTGATTGGACCACTCAGCGTCCACCCGAATGGTGTTAATATGGCCACCGGGTCACTCTGCTTGTCTTCGCCGAAGACCGTTTGCATTCTTTCGTGGGCCGTTGGGCAGTCCATGCCTACTATGATGGACACCTTCCTAACGTCCACGTCTGGGATTGAGAAGTCAATGTCGTCCAGGAATTTATACTGCTCGACCTCGATGTTGGTTGGTCGCCTGGCATTAATATTAATTGACTCTATCACTTGGATGGGGTCGATGGTTGCCCCATAGTCGCATCCTGGTGCCACTGCTGCAATTGCGCACCTTCCTGTCCTCATCTCCAGGATCTCATCTTTGCTAGAGATGGTTGTTACCGCCATCCTGTTTGGCCTCGTTCTCAATCCTATCTCCTCGGCAACCCATTCCTCGACTAACGTGAAGGCAGCTCCACTATCGACCAGCATTAGTGTTGTTACTGATCGATTGCCTTCCCCGATCACTCGCACTGGTACTACTCCAAGTAACACCGTTCCCCTCTTCTTCGCCCCTACTGTGCTCGTCGCCATCGTTTGGCCTCTCCTTTGACCAAATTTTATTGGCTTCTCCTTGCACTCCCTTGCTCTATGTCCACTCATTACACATCGCGAGCAGATTTTATTGCTGAACGCATAATCTATCTGATCTTGCCTAGGTAGCGCCTGCCAGTACCTGCAGTTCATGGTTTGATGAAGCGCATTTGCGTGTAGCTGGCATTTGCTCTTTGGGTCGTAGCCCTCTTTATACAGTGCATTGCGTATCGCAGTTGCGTTTGTACCAAAGTCCCTACTATTCTTATTGTTTGGATTTAGCCTACTGGACGTACTGGGGTTATGTTTATTCATGTTGTTATTGTTTCCCTGTCCGTTCCATGGTGTTGTCTTATCCTCAACTAGCTGTGGACTTGCAGTCCCCTGCGTCGCTGCATATGGCAATGATTGCCTGAGTCTCGGTAGTGCGTTTGATGTGTTGTGCTCTGGTTTCGGTTTATGGTAGTCTGTCTTCGGTCCCTTTCCCAGGCTATCTTCACTATAGACTGGGTCAGTTATTAGTTCAGCCTCATAGTTTAAGAAGTTTGACATTTCTTCTAAACCCGGTTCCGCACCCTTCTTGTCTCGAGTGGAGAAAGCAATTTTCCTCCACTTGTTGCGCATCCAACTCGGTAGTGCCTGCGCTATCGTGGTGATGTTATTGGACGCATTGAGCTCGTATGGCGCGTCTAGCGTCTTCAGCACGATCAGCGCCTTTTCGACTTTGTTAGCGAACGTCTTAATGCTAACGGGATTATCCTGTAGGCCACCCTATGTTATGCCCCTCAGCGTCTGCCTGATGATCTTGGCCGGGTGCCCGTATTCCCTATCCAGTGCCCGCCATGCTGTCGTGAAGCCGCCCTCTATTCCTTGATATTGCCTCACGATATCGTATGCTGGGCCTCCCGTGTATACTTGCAGATACTTTAGGCACTCCACTCCGCCTGCGTCAAGTTTTTTGTTAGTATTTCGTTACTATACATGCGCCGAAACTGTAGATATTCTTCCGGCCTGCTCCCATCGAATTTGAATGGTTCCACGGGTGGTAGCTCGATCCTCATTTTCAACGCGTCGATCAACGTGGCCATCCCCATCGCCTGTGCTTCCAATGGGTTCGACGGATGCTGTATAGTTTCTCCTGTCTGGTGCGGTTCGCCCGTCCTATTTCTTGACTTTCTCTGACTCGGGTATGTCATCGGGGGTAGCGGCCCCCTCCATATGTCTGTATCACACGACCTATTCTCATCCAAGGGTCTCGTTGTTCTTGCTCCTATCAGGGTATATTGTTGATATTGTGATGGGGGAATGTCACCCTATCCCCCCCCCCACCGGTATGTTTGGTACTGGGGTTGATGTTAATATATTGGGGCCCATACACCTATCCGCAATAATTCCCCCCTCCCCTGGGTATATGTTATGTCCCTGCATGCTGTAGTCATACTGCTGTACTGGTACCGGTATAGGCCTATCAGCTTCTGGCCTACTCGCCGGTATGTATTCCGCGACTTCCGGGTTTAATCCCGTTGTCCACGCTATCCTATTGCCTACATTACCTCTCTCAGTATGGCCTATGGTATGTGCAGTAAGGCCTACGGTATGTCCTACAGTCTGCATGTGTCGCTCGGGATCGAAGTTTATTCTTCTCGAATAATCCTCCCCGCGACTACCGCATTCTCGATCAGTAGGTATATTTCGTCGGAAAGTTTCTCTTCGACCCCCCTCTCTACTGTCCTCATCTTCGTACCGGTACATCGCGTACCCCTCTCTCGGCGCGTAGTGCGCCTCGCCGGGTCGCATCTCTCCGGGGCGACTGCAATCTCCCGGAGTCCGACCCGACTGACTCTCTGTTCTCATCTCGACTACCGACGGCTCGCTATCCGTCCTCGCTCTTCTATCGTTCGCGGCGGTACCTCTACTACTGTCTTCTCTTCTTCTCCTTTCAGTGGAGTATTCCCGCTCGTGAGATCTCTCGTCGACCTCCCGGTTAAACCCCACTGTTCTTCTTCCCTCTTCTGATCGGGCTCGACGCTTCGTCCGCCCTCTCACGACGTCAACCTGTCTCTCTCTGCTCGGTCGCACGCCGCTGGGGATACTCGCAATCCCCCTATTACTTTCTGTCGCCAGTTGTTGCGGTTTACCTATCTCGGCCTGCGCATTATCCGCTGACGGCTGTGGGGCACTCTCTGCCCCCCCCCCCCTTTCGCCGCTGACTTGCCGTTGTGGGGCTCTCGTAGCCCCCCCCCCCCACTCGCCACATCTAACTTCGCTATCTCTCATCCCGCCACCATATCCCTCTCCAGTCGACACATCAACCCTACCGCGGTCGGGTCTATTCACCCCCGCCTCTCTCTCTGCTATCGCGTGGCCTACCAGGCCCTCTGCTCCCTGCCTACCGACTATGTGGCCTACCAGGCCCTCGCTGGGTCTATTCAACCCAGCCACTCCCTGCCTACCGACTATATGGCCTACCAGGCCCTCGCTGGGTCTATTCAACCCAGCCACTCCCTGCCTACCAACTACGTGGCCTACCAGGCCCTCGCTGGGTCCATCCAACCCAGCCACTCCCTGCCTACCAACTACGTGGCCTACCAGGCCCTCGCCGGGTCTACCTAACCCAGCCACTCCCTGCCTACCAACTACGTGGCCTACCAGGCCCTCGCCGGGTCTACCTAACCCAGCTACTTCCGGCCTACTAACTACGTGGCCTATCAGGGCCCCATCTGTCTGGCCATATACGCCCGACGTGTTTACATTAATAGCATCCGTATTGGAAACGGAATTAATTTGTTCGTTCGAAATAAAATCATTTGAATTATCTTGCGCGACTACACTATCTGAATTATTTTGTAAATTCGGGCTCGCTGAATTATTTAAGTTATTTGGATTATTTTGTGTAATTGCATTACTTAAATTATTTTGTAAGTTCGAATTTGGGTTATTACTTTGATTATTTGGATTATTTTGCGTAGCTACATTAATATTAGAATTATTTTCTACATTAATATTAGGAATGTCCTGATTTAAATTTAAATTACTACCACTAGGCAAAGTATTTCCTGCAATAAAGGTTTGATTAGAATCATCCCATACGGTACTATTAATATTAACCACGTCTACTGTACCATTAACATTATTACCCCCCCCCCCCCCCCCCGCCCGTACGGTCACACCAGTTTTGGGTCTGTCGTGCGGTCCCTGTAAGTGGGGTATTAATAAATTTATCCACGGCCCCTGGCTCCTCTAAAATACTCGAGCCTGTCTCGCTCTCAGACGCCCCCGCCCGCACCAGTTGCAGCTCGTGCGCGCGTCTAACCCTATGTTCCCCAAGCTCACTTTGGCGTCTCTTTAATTCCTCATGGTCTCGCTCGGCTCCTGCCATTCTCCTCTCACACTCCCGCGTGTCCCGCTCAGCCAACTCTACTACTTTCCTAGCACTCTCCCTTCGCCTCGCTTCACGCTCCTTACGTTCACTTTCCTTTCTCGCCTCATGCTCCTTGCGTTCCGCCTCACGCTCTTTGCGTTCCTTTTCCTCCCTTGCCTCACGCTCCTAGCGTTCCCTTTCTTCCCTTGCCCCACGCTCCTTGCGTTCCCTTTCTTCTCTCGCCTCATGCTCCTTGCGTTCCGCCTCGCGCTCTTTGCGTTCCCTTTCCTCTCTCGCCTCACGTTCCCTACACTCCTTTTCCTCTATTTCCTCACACTCCCTAAGGCCTCTCAAAGCCCTTTCGGCCCTCTCTCCGGTTTCTCTAATCAATGCCGCTTCCCTCTCTAGCCGCATTCTCCCCTCCTCTAGCCGTTTATCCATTTCCCTCTGACCTTGCTCTATCAGCTCGAGACGGTACGCGGCACCTGCCTCTCTCACCAGTCTTTCTTTCGCGGAGGATGTAGCAGACTTATCGGTTACGACGGACTCCCTCCGCCTTCCCGATCTACTAACTTTCCCCCTCCTCCCGGAACTCCCTCCGACCGACGAGGCCGAATCCTCGGGGTTAACCTCGGATTCGCCCCCTTCATGTCTGTTCCAACCCATTAATTTTATACCCCGGGCATCGATTAAATATGGCCCTATGTACACTACACTAGGTTGTATACCCCCATGCCGCCATGAGTCATACAGTTCCTCGGCAACCTTTCTCGCTCTCTCCTCGGCCAGTTCTCTCTGCCCGAAACGCATTAGATAGTATAAATGCCTGTCCGACTTACCTAGTCCTGACTTCAGTTTTACCTCGTCTATCGTTTTCCCCTTTCTGGCCTCCTCTAGTAGTCTCCGGGTCGCGTTGTAGGCCCGTCGAAGTCGCTCAGAAACCCCGACGTCCTCGTCGCCGACCTCTCGTCCGTCTCTCCGGGTTCGACGTCGTACCGGCGGCCCCACCGTCGCCGTTCCGGCGGGCCGTCCGTCGCCCTCGGCCTGTGGCTGGCCGGCGACATCGGTATCGACACCTCCATCGTCTCTCCGGGTCCTTCCTCGTACCGTCGGCCCCACCGTCGTCGTCTCGGTGGGCCGTTCATCGCTCTCGGCCTGTGGCTGGCCGGCGACACCGGTGCATCGACCCTCGTCCCGTGTCGACTCGTCTCCTTCTCCCTCGAGCCCGTTCTCTCTATCCTCCGACTCGGCTTCTGATTCCAGACGGTCTCCCTCATCTTGAGCTTCCGGGTCGCCCGTTATCGATGGCTCCGGCGTCGTGGGCCTATACCGCCTGGTCGCGGCCTCGCGGATCGTTTGTTCTTCGTCCGGGGTCCGCGTCGGTGTTATTTCTCTCGACTGACTCATCTTTCTTTCGCGGAGGATTTGGTGGCTAGTGGTTACTGAGTTTGTCTAGGGCGGCAGCTGGTTTAGTTACTGTGACGGGATCCAAGAGGGATCCCGGTTTATCCGGTTTTAGTTCACGCGTCCCCGCCGTGCATAAAGAGTAAATGAGTTTGTGCTGTTTGTTGTATATAATATGATATGCAGATATAGATATAGATATAGATATAATATTGTCGTATATGGAAGGCGGGATACGGTAACTAAAGTCCCGGTCCTTCCCTAGCTAAACTATTGTAACCTAATCTAGCACCGGTATTGCACTGAGATAACTGAATTGGTATGATTACTGCCAAGTGGCTATATTGCACGGTTGGCCTTGTTACTTTACCTAATCGATGCCTTTCCCCCCTCTGATTGGTTGATACCCTTGTTGGCGCCCTTTGGAGTGTTCCCGTTCACTCCACCTATTCTCTTTGGGTTAGGGGTTTGGCCCCTGACCCTCATTGTGTGCTTCTCCTTCCCATTCTTATTGGGATGGCACGAGTTGGTTAATTACCCAATCTCGTGGCTCCCAATATTGCTTATCGGCTTATAACTTTATGGGGTGTTAGCGGGATTGAATAAGCTAACATCTTTATAATAAATAATAGGTAAATTTATGTCTTTATAATAAATATTAGGTAACTTTATGTTTTTATAATAAATATTACGTAACTTTATGTCTTTATTTTTTTTTTTTTTTTCACATTTTAATATCAATATATATAATATATAAAAACAAACATTGTCCCACCACCAGCTGACGTAGCCTAGGTAACATGTATAAACAATACCAATATAGGCCTACATAAAAATCAGTTAAAAATAAAAACTTTATGTCTTTATATTATTATTATTTTATTATTTTATTTATTTCAGCATCAAATATTCATATTATATACATTAAATATCAGTGTCATATCTATAAAAACACTAATGGTAGGGAATTTCTGCACAATTAGTAAAATGGGTCTAAAAAATGAAACATAGGTGAAATAAAAAGCGTCAAGTTGCACGTGAGTAACACCACCACTTAAAAGTATCGTACATTTTAGACAATGGTCGGCAAGTGTTACGTACACATAATAAAATATAATTAGATGACAAATTTACACGAGTATGCAAACTAAAAAGTGATATTCTAAAAATATCTTTAAGAGAGCGGATATTAAAATTTACCAACATTTGACTTGCACTATTAATCTCGTCGGTCTCCTTATTGTATAATTTAATATTAAATAACGACCGGACAGATTTATTAATGGCAGTGTGCAGTTTCTTAAAACTTGACTGTAAAAAATATACATCAGACCACAACGCACAGCAATAGATGACGAACAGTAACTGTTAAACAGTACTTTCTTAACTTTATCAGAACAGTTACTGAAGCGTCTAATCAAGGAATTGGCTCTAGCATAAAAAAGTCTAGTTTGTGCCAATATATCACAGTCGTCAGAAAAATCGCTGGAAATTATATGCCCTAAGTATTTAAAACATTCTACATTACTCAACTGTTTATGTCTGTCTGACTCAAGAGATTATAGACTCAACTGTCTAATCTAGGTTAATGGACGGCGGGCCAAATGTACCTTTCCTTAATTTACTACGAAAAATCATACATTTAGATTTCTTTGCGTTGAAGGTCATGCTATTATCCTTAGCAAAGTTTACACAAATATTAACAAGAGACTGTAACGAATGTGGGTTTATGGTTATGAGGCAAATATCATCAGCGTATATCAAGTGATTAATAACTGAGCCATTTAGTGTACAACCTAACTCGGATGAAGTTAAATCTTTACTTAGGTTATCAATAAAAAAGTTAAATAAAAGAGGTGAAATCGGGCTGCCCTGTTTAACACCATTAGTGCAATTAAAACTGGGGGAGGTATATCCCCCCCATCTGACAAACATTGACTGCTGAGCGTACATATAGGATAAAATTCGAATAATAAAAACTGGTACTTTACTCTTAACTAATTTCGTAAATAATATACTATGCTGTACACAATCGAATGCTTTAGATGCATCCAGAAAACATACATAAACATTATTACCATGATTCAAATAATAGTTAATAATTTCCTTAATGGTGTAAGCACAGAGCTCAGTACCACATCCTTTTTTGAAACCAAACTGATTGGCTGTTGTTGACAAAAAGTTAATTATTCGCGTTAAAATTAAGTGCTCGAAAAGTTTACATATTATATTGCTAATGGCAATGGGCCTGTAGTTGGACTTATCCTTAGTATCGCCACATTTATCCTTTATTATAGGGAAAATAACTGACGTTATAAGATCCTTTGGGAGAACCCCATGTACATTACACGCACTGAGCAATAAGGATAGACGACAATGATACGGCCACTGGCGAATTTTAGATGCTCCACAGTTAGATTATCCGGTCCGGCAGCTTTATTGCGCTCCAACTTAGCTAGGGCTTCAGTTAACTTGGCGGAGGAGAATATCATGTCCGCAGAGTAATCAATGTGTTCAAACACGTCTTTGTATGTTGGTTTGGGTTCCTCCTCTTGCGAGTCCTCCTCCTCCGGGAACATGTTGAAAACCCCTTCATAATGAACTCCCCACATATCAGCTATGTCCGAAGCACCGGAGACACCATCTACAGTAGGTGGAAGAGGTACCTGCTGATTGTTAATGCGACGCACGTTAGACCAGAACTTATAACAGTCCTTGTCATATAGGGATTGCGCGATCCGGTCTGCTTTTATCTTATCCGAGTTACGCTTGATCGATTGTAGGCGCCGTTTAAATTGCGCCCTAGATATACTCATGAGGCGAAACTGGGGACCCTCCCGGGGGCTCCCAAGTGAGCGCCAGCAGAGAAATGACTCTCGTGCAATTCGGTGCAGTTGTTCGACCTCATCACTCCAACCAGGGATGTTGTGTGAGTCAATTCGCATGTTGGAGGAACCCTCTGTACATGGGATATGGGTTGTTGCAGCTGTGAGAAGTGATGACCTTATACGGGAGTAAAATTCGGCCAGATCGGCACAGTGTGACTCGTTATCACATTGAGGGTCCCGACACGATAGTGCATCGTGTGGGATAGCGCAGTCCCCGAGTAGGAGGCCTGTATAAGACTGGTACCCGGAGAGATGGTAATCTGTTGCCTTATTCCAGCGAGGCAGCTTTGAGCGGGCCGGTATTTCCTGCTCATTCGAGTTGGGAGGATTTATTGAACTTGAGGTATCAACGTCGATTATCATAGGTAAATGATCGTCGAAAGTAGTTGAGTACTCAACAACAATGTTGTTCACCCGATTGCACATGCTCCCTGAACATACGCAGTGATCTAACCAGGATACTGAGTTGTTCGCAGAGCTAACGAAAGTGAAAGTATCACTTGGGAGTCTGGATGTATCCAGGATTGTTAGGCCTACATCCGAACACAATTGAGTTAGTTCCTCGAAGAATCGCCTCGAGGGGTGCGCATTAAAATCTCCCACTATGCATATATCATAGTGATTGATAGTTTCAACTATAGTGGTTAACTTTGCTAAGTAATTCATATAATTATCAAGATTCTCGCACGTTTCATATAATCAATAACTTTAACACAATCAGCACCGTGGCTCATTCTCCACAAAACTCCCAGACCCCCATAAGGACGACCGGTTAGGATGCCGTTTTGGAAATCAACAGGAGAAGAACCCGTAGCATAGATATCCCGGTGAAGCCGCTTTAGAACATGGAGTTCCTGTTTAGGTAATAAAGTCTCCTGTAGGAGAATAATGTCGCAGGATTTGGCTAAAGTCGAGATCACGTGTTCACTGGATAACGTTCGTACAGAGTTTGCATTATATGTGGCTATCTTCATAATCGGTTAATTAATTAGGTAGGCCCTATATGAAGATTACTTAAGAGAAGCGACAGGGACTCGGGTTGTACGACTATTGGATCAAATCCACTCACGAATTAACGCATTCTCTGGCCACTTTCACACGATAATTCGTCCAACAGAACAGCTGTGTCAGATTGAGTACACGTAAGCTTAAATGAGGAGTAAGAATCAAATCGGGTCCTTATAACTTCGCATTTACAATCTACATTGAAATTTGTCTTGACATAATCAATAACTACATCCGTAGGTGTACCGAGTTCTAGTCGAGTAAGGAATATTGAGGATTGTCGAACGGCGCCGCGAAGCTTTAGATCCGCACCGGTTAACTTTCCAAAAATAGGTTTTGGCTTCACCCTCGCAGTTCGACCATCTGTCGCTGGCGAACCACGTTGCACTGGACGATTATTCCGACCGACTGTAACCATTGGCCTATCCGAATCATCCCGAATCGTCATACATTCGTTCACCAACTGGTCCACAACGTCCGAACCCAAAGGTTCAGCCAACAGGCCACTCGCTCCGCCACTGGTGTTAGCTGATTTATCCGCCAACCCCAGCGTGGCAGAGATTACAGGTTGTGAGCTCTTTTGCGGACCCCTCTTACGGTGCTTCGAAGAGTTCCCTGACTCAGGATTACCAGATACGTTGACCTCGGCCGCGTCCCGGTAGCTGCGCCGGAGGGCGGAAGCTGGCGATGCCGATAGCTGCGAGGATTCCAGAGTTGTGACGCGACGTTTCAGATCGCCTAGTTCCTTAACTAAGCTTGCGAGTGTGGAAGAAGTGGAGCTCACCGGTGGTAGCCGACTGGAGTCATCAAACACGATGTGTGGATGGGGATTCAAGTTCTTGAAGCCATCCAATTCAAATATATTTATAATATCCGCAGTTAACTTTTGGCGTCTATTCTCACCCGAGTATTTAGTGCTGAACTTCTTTGAAACGTCACGATCCAAATCAAAAAGAGCTACTAGCACACTCCGGGCTGCATCAATATCCTTAGTTGCAAAATGCGGCCAGCAGACAATTTGGTCCACCAGCTCGTCGTAAATCGACCCCTTTTGTAGTCTCTCCCAGATGAAGCAAAGAATAGGATTGAGAATGAGTGATTTGATGATTATAATAAATATTAGGTAACTTTATGTCTTTATAATAAATAATAGGTAACTTTATGTCTTTATAATAAATAATAGGTAACTTTATGTCTTTATAATAAATAATAGGTAACTTTATTTCTTTATTATAAATAATAGGTAACTTTATGTCTTTATAATAAATAATAGGTAACTTTATGTCTTTATAATAAATAATAGGTAACTTTATGTCTTTATAATAAATAATAGGTAACTTTATGTCTTTATAATAAATATTAGGTAACTTTATGTCTTTATAATAAATATTAGGTAACTTTATGTCTTTATAACAAATAATAGGTAACTTTATGTCTTTATAATAAATATTAGGTAACTTTATGTCTTTATAATAAATATTAGGTAACTTTATGTCTTTATAATAAATATTAGATAACTTTATGTCTTTATAATAAATAATAGGTAACTTTATGTCTTTATAATAAATAATAGGTAACTTTATTTCTTTATTATAAATAATAGGTAACTTTATGTCTTTATAATAAATAATAGGTAACTTTATGTCTTTATAATAAATAATAGGTAACTTTATGTCTTTATAATAAATAATAGGTAACTTTATGTCTTTATAATAAATAGTAGGTAACTTTATGTCTTTATAATAAATAATAGGTAACTTTATGTCTTTATAATAAATAATAGGTAAATTTATGTCTTTATAATAAATAATAGGTAACTTTATGTCTTTATAATAAATAATAGGTAACTTTATGTCTTTATAATAAATAATAGGTAACTTTATGTCTTTATAATAAATAATAGGTAACTTTATGTCTTTATAATAAATAATTACCTGTATTAATTCAGAATTATCCAACAAAATACAAAATTTTTTAGTTTGAAATTTTTTTACTTGTACTCTTCGTTCTGGGGGACCAGAATAGCACCAAAATTGATGGTTGCAATGCAAGAAAATATATTAAATAATAGTAACATTAATATTAATAATGAATATAATATTAACAAGCTACTATAACAAGCACTATAATTATAGTGATCAGCGAACTCAAACACCTTTATACCTTCAAAATTGTAATTTTCTAAGATCTAAAACATTTTTGATGACCCCCGAGCCAATTACGTAGTAAAAATAGCCCGGCGGGCAGGCAGACTCTATGAGAAATGAATGGCCCACTAAATTTAGGAGCTTTGCAGCAGCTTAGCGGGTGTTCGTAAATAAAATACAATAATTAATTTCTAAATGATTGAATAAATATTGTGATTATGTAATTAAACGTGTTCCATCCCGAGTACTGGTACTGACGATATAAGTCAATTTTTAATGGCAGAAACTGTCTGATGGGAAATTGTATTCGAGTGACAATAATTATTATCTGATTAACAATTTTCTTGTATGTGTATATGTGGGAATTATCCTCAGGGTCAAAAGTTTTGGAGTAAATTGATCTGCGTGGGCGTTATTAAAAGATATGGAATGTATCGTATACACGGTATGTGTATTATAGGTAAGCCTAATTAACTAATGTATTTTAGGGATTATTTTATTATTAATAATTAAAATTATACTAAAATTCACTGAAAAGTTTCACTTTTTTTCATAAAATATATAATTAACAATCGTTAATCCTCGAAGTACATTTAGTGTTTTGGTTATTTTTCAGCCGTGTTATGACGGTGAACCATGCCGACTTCCGAATCGGGGCGTCCAATGTAAATGCATTCTCCTAAGTCAAACAATTTGTTGGGCAGCAGACGACTACAGTCCAGCATTCTGCCGATACACGAAACCGCCATACGGAAATACGTACTGAACCATCAATAATGTCAATCAGCTGGACACAATAATATATTTGTTTTAACTTCTATATGTTTAACTAATGCGACGCAATAAGAGAAATCAGATATAAATAATACATATAGTTATCTCTTTATACTTTATGTTCGCTGGGGTCATAGGGGAAACTCAGCTAGTTCCATTAAAGAGTAATTATTTATAAAGAAGAAACCTTTAAGGCCCTTTTATACTCGGCCGTACGACAGCTGTACGGAGACCATACGGAGACCGTATGACAGCCGTAAGGAGACCGTATGAAGACCGTATGACAGCCGTACGGAGACAGTATGGAGACTGTACATCAGCCGTATGGAGACCATATGGAGACCATACGGAGACCATATGACAGCCGTACAGAGACCGTATGACAGCCGTACAGATACCGTACGATGGCTGTACGGAGACCGTACGACAGCCATATGGAGACTGTATGACAGCCATATGGAGACCGTACGACAGCTGTACAGAGACCGCACGACAGCCGTACGGAGACCGTACAACACCCATACGGAGACCATACGACACCCATACGGAGACCGTACGACAGCCGTACGGAGACCGTACGACAGCCATATGGAGACTGTATGACAGCCATATGAAGACTGTATGACAGCCATATGGAGACCGTACAACAGCTGTACGGAGACCGTATGACAGCCGTACGGAAACCGTATGACAGTCATACAGAGACTGAGTTGTAACACTGTGTACAAGTTAGGAATACTAACCCCAATTGTCTCACACTTTCTCAAGTCAATGGCACTGTCTCCGCGAAAGTTATACGTTTATAACTGGTTCTGTAGGTAGTAACATAAAAAAACGCCGCTTAAGGCCTAAAAACACACTACTACTACTACTAGGATCGGCATGCTGCATTGCAGCTGCATTTTTAAGAATGCTGTGCCGGCTTGTCAACAAAATTGCACCGCCACAACTCCCTATCACCCATGACATTTGCTAGATCATCCGCATCTTCAAGGCCAGTGTCCTTTAAGATGCGTCTCAAGAAAGTCATGGGCTGTCCACCATGCTTATTCACTCCATGAGGCTGCCAAAGTACAAGATTATGCACTGGCTGGTCCTCATGGCAAAAGCAATGTCCTGCAAAGCGGAGGCGATTTTGTTCTAGTGTCAAGCTTTGGGGAACCAATGAGACACCTCCAATGTTATATAGTGTCTGGTTGGAGATGTGTGCATTGTACTTGACACAATGAACCCAGCGTAGCATTCTTGTGAATGTGCCATCCAGAGATTTGGTGTCCTCAGCAGTTAGAGCCCAGCATGGACTCCCGTAGAGGAGTACTGGAACTACTGCTGCTCTAAATAATCGGACCTTAAGTTTCCGATTAATTCTCGGTCACTTCCAAATCCTGGAAAGCCTATTAAAGGCTGCCCATGCCTTTCCCTTACGTATTCGAAGGTCCTTACCTGACTTCCGGATCCATGATCCCAGGTAACAGAAGTCGTCTACATGCTCAAGCATACCATTCTTTGAGCTTATGCTCATCCGATCAGAGACTTGCTGAGGACTTTCAAAGTTAACTGTCAGAATTTTGGTCTTTCTGGAGTTAATAAAAAGACCAACACTAGAAGCAGCATGTTCTAATGAGCTGAGGAGCCGTTGGGCTCCCTCTAATGATTCTGAGAGTACTCCTAAGTCATCAGCAAAGTCTAGATCGGTTAGGTACGTGGCAGGATTTCCTCGACTTCTGGAGCCAGTAGGTGGAGTTATCATCACCCCATCGTCATTATGATGATCTAAGGACATGCGTAGAACATAGTCAACCACAATAATGAACAAGAATGGTGCAAGTGTGTCTCCTTGGAGGACGCCCCATAACACTTCAAATGGTTCTGTGTCACCGTCAACAGTAGACACAAATGTTGTCGAACCATCGTATACTGATCTGATTGCTGCAATAATTTCATCAGGAATCCCATATAATGAAAGTATGCTGAACATACGTGAGCGAGAGACTGAATCAAAGGCCTTGAAGAAGTCAACAAAGATAACAACCAGATGCCTGTCTTCAATTATCCTTTTAAGTGCCAAAATGGGCTCCATGGTCCCACGACCTTTACGGAACCCATTCTGATTTCCACGGAGCAGTCTCTCAATGGGATCCCTGATGCGATTTAATAGAGTCCTATTGTATAGCTTTGCAGCAATCGAGATCATTGAGATTCCCCGAAAAGAACCATAGAGTGTTAGGTTGCCCTTCTTGGGAACTGGCACCAACTTATTTGTTTTCATTTCTTGTGGGACTCTTGTTGTTCGGTACATGTCTACTATGATGGGATAGATGAGCTTTAAACACTCAGGTATTTTAAAGATCTCAGGGGGAACACCATCTACTCCACTGGCACGATTGGTCTTAATGCTCTTTGCAGCAGCCTTCACTTCTGCAAAGGAGATATCGCCAATGGGAATATCTGGGAGTACAGACTCAGACACTTTTACTTCTATAAAGTTATCAGGCAATACCCTGTCATTATTGAGGAGCTTTTCAAAGTGGGCTTTCCAACCATTGAGGCGATCGGCTGGTGATTCAGCCTTAACCTTGGTGGTTGGTTGGCTTTTCCGCCCAGTAAGCAGATTGATCGATTTCCATGCCTGAGATGATTGCCTGCTGTCGTCAGCATCATTGATGGCATCAACCTGTTGGTTTATTAGCTCCTGTAGATTAGCAGAGTACTGCCTGTTCAGGGACCTAGATGCAGCCTTAACTGCATTCTTGGCCGCTGTAGTCTGTTTGAGTCGGGACTCTTTCTGCGCCTTATCGAGGGCATTTCGGCACTTCTGAATTTTGTTGTCAGTCCAGGGGGCCCTTTTCCTGTTTCGAGGGTATACAGGAACTGTTTCTGCAGCTGCTAACTTAACTGCTTCTGTAAAGACAGTATAGCCCTCACAGTGATCTGCCGCCTCAGAGGCAAGAGCCTCATACCTGTTGCTCAGCTGTAGTGTGAAGCTGGATCTCACACTTGGCTGTTGCAACAGAGAGGACCAGTCATGCCGCGGCAAGGCAGATTTCGAAGTTCTGCTAGCACGCAGACTAAGTCTTACCTTGGCCACAATAAGGCGGTGATCACTGGAGAAGGGTCGAAGTGTAAATGCATTACAGTCTTGTATAGAGCTCCTGTATTTCCTACGAAACAGAATATGGTCTATCTGGGACTTGTGACCACTGGGTCCACTATGAGTCCATAGCTTTCCAGTTCGCTTCTTGAACTGGGTTCCAGCCGAAAACAATCCATTTCCAGAGATAAAATCCTGAAGATGGACAGAATTTCGGTTAACACTATTGCTATAGACCCAGGGCGATGTAGGTGATTGATGCAGACTTGCATTAAAGTCTCCCAGGAATGTTAAGAATGCATGCTGATCCACTCCATCAGTAGCTGCTTGTAGATTGTGGTAGAAATTTTCCACCTCCTCTACAGGGGCAACACTAGTTGGAGAGTAGCACACAATCAGAACCACCTTAGGAAACTTCCAGAACATGATAAGTGGCAACGGATGATGCGGTTAGAGATTTGGTCTATTTTATCCAATGCTGCATGTGCAGTTGGATTCATCAATAGACCAATTCCACCATTGCCACTATCATCTGCTGACGCGAGGGCGAGTCGCCAACCGCCCCCCATGTCCTTAATCAGAACCTCATCAGTCTGTCCAGTCTGCATTCGGTGCTCTTGAACACCCACTGCGCTAAGAGAAAGCTTATCTGCCAAGGCAGTCAGCTCACCTTGTCGCATTGGGGACCCGAGTGTTAGGGTGTTTACTGAGGCTAGTCTTGTGACTTGCCTCAGATTCACCAATGGCTTTGTTGGTCGGGGTGGAACATGAAAGTAGCCTTCAACTCCAGAATCCCTCTCCCCATCACAATCTGGCCTTCCTGGTGACCCAGGGTTTGGGCCAGAAAGGTCATCAGGAAAGGGACTCAAAGAATTGTTGGCTGCTCTCTCTCCAGTAGGGGGTGAGACAGGCTGCCGGTCAGGAGTTAACTGACGCCTGTGAGGCCGATTGTGTCCGGTAATTCCACTGGCCTCTAGTGGCCGGACCTCCGCATTGCTAATGTAATCCATAGTGGGGGTTGGGGGGTGCTTTTTTGCCGACTCAGCTCTCGGGGCAAATACCACACCCTGGTTTGCCATTCCACAGGGTGGGTGCCGCAATGGAGTCAGATATGAGGCCCATCACCCATATCTACTCTGGCGCACATGACCCACCATTGGCTGTTGCAGCTCATCCGCTGGGTCATGCCCTGCACCCTTGCTGCCAGGTGCAGGTCGCAGTGAAGTGCTCTCAGAGTGTACATGGGAACACTCTACTTTTGACCAGCCATTGGTAGATCACCATCTGCCTGGTCAGGCCATATACCTATATGTACCTATATTCGAATGTAGTTATATTATACCTATATTCGAATATAGTTAAATAACTCTGGAAGCCCTGTGTTATCTGAGTTGTGACACTGTGTACAAATTGGGAATAGTAACCCCAATTGTCTCACACTTTCTCAAGTCACTGGCACTGTCTCCTCGAAAGTTCTAACCTTTTAACTGGTTCTGTAGGTAGTAACATGAAAAAACGCCGCTTCTAGCCTAAAAACACACTCCGACGTATTATAATCGTATGTATTTAAATAACTCTGGAAGCCCTGTGTTTTCTGAGTTGTAACACTGTGTACAAGTTGGGAATAGTAACCCCCCAATTGTGTCACACTTTCTCAAGTCACTGGCAGTGTCTCCTCGAAAGTTATAACCTTTTAACTGGTTCTGTAGGTAGTAACATGAAAAAACGCCGCTTATAGCCTAAAAACACACTCCGACGTATTATAATCGTATGTAGATAAATAACTCTGGAAGCCCTGTGTTTTCTGAGTTGTAACACTGTGTACAAATTGGGAATAGTAACCCTAATTGTCTCACACTTTCTCAAGTCACTGGCACTGTCTCCTCGAAAGTTATAACCTTTTAACTGGTTCTGTAGGTAGTAACATGAAAAAACGCCGCTTATAGCCTAAAAACACACTCCGACGTATTATAATCGTATGTAGTTAAATAACTCTGGAAGCCCTGTGTTTTCTGAGTTGTAACACTGTGTACAAGTTGGAAATAGTAACCCCAATTGTGTCACACTTTCTCAAGTCACTGGCAGTGTCTCCTCGAAAGTTATAACCTTTTAACTGTTTATGTAGGTAGTAACATGAAAAAACGCCTCTTATAGCCTAAAAACACACTCCGACGTATTATAATCGTATGTAGTTAAATAACTCTGGAAGCCCTGTGTTTTCTGAGTTGTAATACTGTGTACAAATTGGGATTAGTAACCCCAATTGTCTCACACTTTCTCAAGTCACTGGCACTGTCTCCTCGAAAGTTATAACCTTTTAACTGGTTCTGTAGGTAGTAACATGAAAAAACGCCGCTTATAGTGTTACGATATATGGCGCTGTAGCCGTATTATACAGTATAAATATTAGCGTTATACAGTATAATTATTAGCCGTATTATGCAGTATTATATTAGCCGTTATACAGTATAATTATTTAGATAAGCCACAATGACGCGCAACAATATTTAGATAAGGAAAATAAAACGCCCATATATTTGACTTTATCCATTTTGTATAGTATGTAGCCCTACCTAAGTAATTTTGTAATAGGATATAAGTAGATAGTTCCAGGGTAGCAAGTTTCCTGTTTGGACCCTGGATATAAGCTTGCTGTTATTAGCCTCAAAAGGGCTAGCTACGTATTGGTCTTAATTTTCTTTATGATTGCGCTAAATTAATC
Source organism: Nemertoderma westbladi (assembly GCA_032718475.1). Classification (NCBI taxonomy): domain Eukaryota; kingdom Metazoa; phylum Xenacoelomorpha; order Nemertodermatida; family Nemertodermatidae; genus Nemertoderma; species Nemertoderma westbladi. The sequence goes on from JAUCBJ010005445.1 coordinate 44,232, forward strand.
TTTGTGTATCATATTATTAGTACCGCTAAATTAAGCATTGCCAAAATTACCATATATGGTAATGATTTGTGATTTCGAGGAGCGATAGGTTTACAATCCGGCATCCCTATTGGCCTAGCTGCTTCCAGGTTGGTCTAATGGTGGCGCGGATTGGAGAGCCAATGCGAGAACGATTGCATCATCCTACATGAATCACCTATGAATTGGCTGTGTTTCCGGTATGTGCTGTCTATAACCCTTAGTGTTATTGTTCAGTCATGTTCTCTCAGTACATGTAATTATTGTGTCCACAATTCTATGTTAATTATTTCGGTAATTCTTTCCTTTTTTCTGCTTTTCGCAATTATTTCTTGCAATGATTCGCTAATTTGTAAATTCGACCGATTTCTTGGTGTGTTTCTTGATCAATCCCAATGATTACTGTTAATTACAATTGGAACTATGATTTCTACCCTTTAGTTAATGGTTCTACGTAATTCCTTTCGATGTAATAATCCCACGGGATTTTCTTTGACTGTCAGACTGTTTGAGATTGTGTGCGCCGTTATGGTAGCTACCCATTAGATGGAGGGCTAAGGTACCGGTAGGCGAGGCGGGCGCATTGGGAGGTTAGCGACAAAGGGAGTGCGGAGGATTCAAAGGCAAGCGACGCTGGTGGGGGGTCACCGTTGCGGTCGTAGGTTAGCGGTGTGAAGCGGAGACAGCTCGCTGGTACAGTAATTAGGGGGCTGATAATCCAGATTTTGTCTCTATTTTGTAGTATTAGGGGGCAGGAATCGGGTTAGTTAGGAAGCCTTACATGTACCCGGGAGAGGCCTTCGTACTTCACGTTGCGAGCGTTGTACGTTGCATCGCAACTAAGCAAACTGTAGACTGTGAGTTGTGAACTGTAAATTGCTGACTGCTGATTGGTATGTTTGTGCCTAATAAATCACAAATGCTTAGATAGGCGCTCTTTTCCTTTTGATTGGTTTCTATTTCTTAGTTTACGATAAATAATTACTGATTAGGTCGAAAATAATACAGTATTTTAGGCTGTTACTAGTGCAACCCGTTGCGTAATAAATTAGAATTGCGCATTCTGGAACACTTAGTAATTAGTACGCTGTTACATATTTGTGACTGTAATTAATTAGTAAAATTAAGAATTTGTACGCAGCATAGTGGAGAGTAGTTAAGGTAATAATTTGGAGTACTGTAAACTATTCCGGCTAGGTGGTTATTTGAATTAGCGGGCAATAAGTCAGATTGCAGTATCCAGCACGCTGAACGCATTAGTAAATTGCTGGCCTAAAGCCAGCATAGTAGGTATAAAGCCCTGATAAAACTGTACCAATTTTGTTATTTAAATATTCTCACATTCACACATTCCGTTAGGGAACCCCAGTATTCGCGACTAGAAAAGATGTAGCTATTAGCTCATTAACAGTAAGATTAGGCCGTAAGAATATACTCTGAGTGTAAAGCCTCTCACACTCGTCTTAAGTAAGCTTAGGGAGCCAATTCGGGTTTATTGTTTTGGTTATTCCCGCGTGGCTCATATATTCGAACAGTTAGCTCTCTATCGAGCGATCGGCAGAGAAAGGAACAAGCGATTTTGCAGGAGCTGTACAAAATTAGTAAAATATATTAGTGGACGGCAGATTAGCGCCATCCAACGGTAAGTAGCGGTTTTGTATCTAGCAGCCCTACATTAGTAATAGCACGCTCCTGATTACCTCTATTTAACAGTAGAGCAGTCTTTGTGTCTCATTGGTTAGGCAGGAACCTATTAGGTTAACAGGGAAGTACGGGTATTTGTCTGTTCAACTAACAGTTCTGCTGTTAGTATAGAGGTCGCGCTAGTTTAACAGTGAAGTACGTTTTGTTTTGCTGTACTGCGTACAGTGAAGTAAGATTAAGATTACTGTATTAGGTACTGTACTGCGTACAGTAAGATAAAGAGTGTATTCTTTAGGCTGTTAAGTAGGAGTTTGGTATTCATTGGTCGCAATACAGTAGTACAGTAGTGCATTGGGCTGATTGCTGTTACTGCGTACGGTAGGAAAGATATTCGTTTTGCTGTACCACATACAGTATTCATTAGGCTGTTAGGTTGGTGTACTATTTTACTTACTGTACTGCGTACAGTGGATGTACGGTAGTGCTTTTACTAATCGCAAATACAGCAGTTCATTAGGCCGTTAGGGCAAGCTGTAATTAGTAAGTTTTTTGAAAATTTTAGCTAGGTTTGCGAGAATTCAGTTTTGGTCAAAATTATTTGTAATAAAATCTAGAGTTTTGTACCGGTATGTTAGATAACCGCTTAGTTGTTTTATACCATCTGGAGATACATGGCAAGACGGAGCTTCTGAGTTTGGGGTTCGTGTGGGTCTGCGGGTTCGGTTTGCAATCAGCGAAGAGCCTGAAACTTTGGATGCGGACGTGGAATCTCACAGCAAACAAGGTTAGTTGTTCTGTTGGCACCATAGTATTTGTGGAAGCAGTAAAAATTTACCGGTTGTTTAACTGCGAAGCTGAACTCAATTTATTAGTTAGGTTAGTTAGGTTTAGCCGACCATGGGTTTTTGAATCGCTCAAGTTAGAGAGAGAGAGAGAGAGAGAGAGAGAGAGAGAGAGAGAGAGAGAGAGAGAGAGAGAGAGAGAGAAAGAAAGAGAGATAGAGTCGCAACCCGAAGGTGTAGCCACGCGCTAGTGGATACATATAATATTTGAAATTAAAATTGCGTTGATTAGAGCTATATATATAAAATTAGAAATATTTGGGTGGCAAATTCATTCTGAATATTTTGAATTAGATTTAGAAATTATTTTGTGTCATACCGGTATTTAAATGCTATATAATAGCTATAGAATAATATTTTTGTTTAAATATTGTACTGGTATTTGCTATAACCATATTCTATTAAATTCACAATATTGTATTGCGAATTTATTTGACATTTTTGGACCAACAAATTATTTGACGAATAATTTAATCGTATTTTCGATTAAATTATATATATCTCGAATTTTGCAAGATTTTAGCCGGAAGGCAAAACATTATTTAGACTATGAGTGTCTCAGAGAAAGAGGCACTAGAGGACAGCTATGAGACGGCGGCTGGACCGCCGACTGACGATAGCGTTAATATTACTGTTGACGACAATGCCGACTATGACGACGCAGCGAGCGATGCTGACGTAAGTGAACAGGAGGATGAGACAGTAACTAGTGAGGAAGAGCCAGGTGAGGTAATAGTATTAGGATCCCCTACAACTACTGTAAGGAAGGGTTGCACAGCAGCCCGGCCAGAGGTGAGTGATAGGGAGGGTAGTGTAGCAGAAGCAAGAGCCCGGAGCCCGGTTTCCAGACCTGTGGGTATGGTAAGTGCCATGGTCCCAGCGGCTATAAGGAGTACGCGTAGTTCCCGAAATAATCCTTCAAATCTACCGAGTGTGAGTCAGGTAAGCGAGAGAGAACTAGACATCACGATAAAGAAGAAACTTCGCGCGCATGCCTGACATATAACTCGGACGGCGGATAAGGTAAGGAAGATGCTAGCCGACTCAGCGAACATCGGAAGGGAAGGGTTAGTAGAGATTAGAAAGGGATACAACTCAGCGTTATTCAAGCAGACAGAGGAGCTTGCAGTCCTAGCGAAGAGAGCAGTGGAGTCTCAGTCGAGCGACGTGGCAACGAGGGTTTACGACAGGGTTTTAGCAGCCTTGTTGGAGCACCGCACGTTATCGGAGCGATTTCGACGAGTTAGGATGGAAAACTGGTTGCTATGGGCATCACAAGCGCAGGCGACTCAGGTGAGTGACGCAGAGTCGAGAAACTTAGTGGAGCGGGAAGAGACGTAAGATAAAGAAGAGCGCATGTATCAGAGGGAAGTTACCAGCTGGCTGATGCAGAGTGGAGTGGTGGTACCGGGCCAGGTGCTACCGATGACGGATAACATCCAACAGAGAACGTTAACTCCACCTGACAATGCATCTAGAGACAGTGGTGATTCCCAGGTTAGTCACGCGCGAGTGAAAGTCATATGTGCTAGATCCCTCGTTTCTCACAACTCGGCGGAGGAGAGAAGACGCCGACTAGACGAACAACAGGCGGAAGTTTTGCGTGCATCAGAAGCACGGAAGGAGGCCAAGCAGGAACGGGAGCACACACGTAAGTTGGACGCAGAGCTACGAGAGTTGGATGACATAAGCAAGCGCGAACGAGCAGAACGCGAGCAGAAGGAACGCGAGCTTCAAGCCGAGCGAGAGCACGAGGAACTCGAACACGAACAGAGAGAACGCGAACTTCAACTCTAGAGCGAACTTCAACTCGAACGCGAGCACAAGAAATTCGAGTGTGAACAGAAGGAACGCGAGCTTCAACTCAAATGCGAACGCAAGGAACGCGAACTCGAGATTGAGAAAAGAAGACGCGCATTGTATGAAGAGAAAGAGCATGTGGAAGAAGAGAGCGCAGCGAGACGAGCGAGGGAAGAAGAAGAACGTAAACTGGTGCAGTTGGAAAGTGCGAGATTAAATTTAGAGAGCGAAGAACGGACTAGGAAGGCGAATGAAATTTCTGAGAAGGGGATGCGAATGATCGAAGAATGTGAGGCGAGTGTAGGTACTGAGTTTCGAGAACTGTTCGCACTGCAGAAGGCTGAACAGGAGGCGAGAACTCCGACTATACGCAAGTCGACGACGACCAGAATTCCTATACCCGGTCCAGCTATTACGAGTACATGGATCGCTAAACCGTTCTCTACATATCGCACGCCGGTTGGGATTAGTGCTTCACCCATCGCACAGGATCCACATCATCAGAACACCGCACCACTACATACCGAACGAGACACCTAAAGAGGTGAGGTCTCTATAGGGGTGTCTTGAGCAGGCGGCGGTGGACTTGTGAGGGTCTGGGGGCACGTTAAATTCGGTATATAGTGCAAGGGAGTCAATGAAGGCCCTCGTGTCTGACAAACCATGAATTGCCATGGTGCCATGGTACCGTCTAGTCGGCCTGTTGCCGTACTGCCAGTCCTGTACACAGTAGGGGTGGTGGCACGGCGTGATTTGTGGTTCATGTGGTGTCAACTGTGTTTTGTATGTGGGCGAGCAGTGGCAGTTAGCTTTGGGGCAGCTTGGATGTGTGCCATTGACCGTCAGCTGTTCCGTTTTTTTGATACTATATGTTATTGTCTCCATGTTCAGCTGATTGGTCTTTGGAGTGTGTTTAGGTCTGAGATGAGCTTTCTGTTGCTGTGGGTACGTAAGTACACGTGATTGTATGTGTGGCCACTGTGAGTGAGTATGGGGAACCTTGCCGGTTGGTCCAGACGCCACTGGTATTAGTAGGACCATACTTTACTGCGCCCCAAGCATACTTTGTACACACAAGTTATTTTGCCCTGACGGTAAAATAAAGTTCGCAATGTCTCAAGTCGATACAACTAGTCCCTCCCGATTTTGACCCCAATTTTGTCTTTCTCGATTATGTCTTCTGTGTGTGCATGGTATGTGTCCGATTTGTGTTTACAGTAGTGTACTTGATATTGTGAACATCTGTTGAGTACACGTGTACAGGACTGGTAAGTGGTTACTTGTTCCTAGCTTTCGAGCTAGTCAGTATTGTTGTGGAATGGTATCCCCTCAATACTGCCGGCGAGGCAGGTGAAAACAAGTCAATATTCCATGTTGGGTAGCGCAAGCCCGCTTGGGACAAGACCATCGGTTAGGCCCAAGGGCGACCTCGGTGCTCGATCGCTATCGACTGGTCCACCTGCCGGTTGACTCTCTGAGTTGGCTCAAGGTACTACTACTACTACTAGGATCGGCATGCTGCATTGCAGCTGCATTTTTAAGAATGCTGTGCCGGCTTGTCAACAAAATTGCACCGCCACAACTCCCTATCACCCATGACATTTGCTAGATCATCCGCATCTTTAAGGCCAGTGTCCTTTAAGATGCATCTCAAGAAAGTCATGGGCTGTCCACCATGCTTATTCACTCCATGAGGCTGCCAAAGTACAAGATTATGCACTGGCTGGTCCTCACGGCGAAAGCAATGTCCTGCAAAGCGGAGGCGATTTTGTTCTAGTGTCAAGCTTGGGGGAACCAATGAGACACCTCCAATGTTATATAGTGTCTGGTTGGAGATGTGTGCATTGTACTTGACACAATGAACCCGGCGTAGCATTCTTGTGAATGTGCCATCCAGAGATTTGGTGTCCTCAGCAGTTAGAGCCCAGCATGGACTCCCGTAGAGGAGTACTGGAACTACTGCTGCTCTAAATAATCGGACCTTAAGTTTCCGATTAATTCTCGGTGACTTCCAAATCCTGGAAAGCCTATTCAAGGCTGCCCATGCCTTTCCCTTACGTATTCGAAGGTCCTCACCGGACTTCCGGATCCATGATCCCAGGTAACAGAAGTCGTCGACATGCTCAAGCATACCATCCTTTGAGCTTATGCTCATCCGTTCAGAGACTTGCTGAGGACTTTCAAAGTTAACTGTCAGAATTTTGGTCTTTCTGGAGTTAATAAAAAGACCAACACTAGAAGCAGCATGTTCTAATAAGCTAAGGAGCCGTTGGGCTCCCTCTAATGATTTTGAGAGTACTCCTAAGTCATCAGCAAAGTCTAGATTAGTTAGGTACTTGGCAGGAATTCCTCGACTTCTGGAGCCAGTAGGTGTAGTTATCATCACCCCATCATCATTATGATGATCTAAGGACATGCGTAGAACATAGTCAACCACAATAATGAATAAGAATGGTGCAAGTGTGTCTCCTTGGAGGACGCCCCATAACACTTCAAATGGTTCTGTGTCACCATCAACTGTAGACACAAATGTTGTCGAACCATCGTATACTGATCTGATTGCTGCAATAATTTCATCAGGAATCCCATATAATGAAAGTATGCTGAACATACGTGAGCGAGAGACTGAATCAAAGGCCTTGAAGAAGTCAACAAAGATAACAGCCAGATGCCTGTCTTTCTTTTTTGATAATTCTTCAATTATCTTTCTAAGTGCCAAAATGGGCTCCATGGTCCCACGACCTTTACGGAACCCATTCTGATTTCCACGGAGCAGTCTCTCAATGGGATCCCTGATGCGATTTAATAGAATCCTATTGTATAGCTTTGCAGCAATCGAGATCAATGAGATTCCCCGAAAAGAACCATAGAGTGTTAGGTTGCCCTTCTTGGGAACTGGCACCAACTTATTTGTTTTCATTTCTTGTGGGACTCTTGTTGTACGGTACATGTCTACTATGATGGGATAGATGAGCTTTAAACACTCAGGTATTTTAAAGACCTCAGGGGGGAACACCATCTACTCCACTGGCACGATTGGTCTTGATGCTCTTTGCAGCAGCCTTCACTTCTGCAAATGAGATATTGCCAATGGGAATATCTGGGAGTACAGACTCAGACACCTTTACTTCTATAAAGTTATCAGGCAATACCCTGTCATTATTGAGGAGCTTTTCAAAGTGGGCTTTCCAACCATTGAGGCGATCGGCTGGTGATTCAGCCTTAACCTTGGTGGTTGGTTGGCTTTTCCACCCAGTAAGCAGATTGATCGATTTCCATGCCTGGGATGATTGCCTGCTGTCGTCAGCATCATTGATGGCATCAACCTGTTGGTTTATTAGCTCCTGTAGATTAACAGAGTACTGCCTGTTCAGGGACCTAGATGCAGCCTTAATTGCATTCTTGGCCGCTGTAGTCTAATGAGTCGGGACTCTTTCTGCGCCTTATGAAGGTCATTTCGGCACTTTTGAATTTTGTTGTCAGTCCAGGGGGCCCTTTTCCTGTTTCGAGGGTATACAGGAACTGTTTCTGCAGCTGCTAACTTAACTGCTTCTGTAAAGGCAGTATAGCCCTCACAGTGATCTGCCGCCTCAGAGGCAAGAGCCTCATACCTGTTGCTCAGCTGTAGTGTGAAGCTGGATCTCACACTTGGCTGTTGCAACAGAGAGGACCAGTCATGCTGCGGCAAGGCAGATTTCATTGTTCTGCTAGCACGCAGACTAAGTCTTACCTTGGCCACAATAAGGCGGTGATCACTGGAGAAGGGTCGAAGTGTAAATGCATTACAGTCTTGTATAGAGCTCCTGTATTTCCTACGAAACAGAATATGGTCTATCTGGGACTTGTGACCACTGGGTCCACTATGAGTCCATAGCTTTCCAGTTCGCTTCTTGAACTGGGTTCCAGCCGAAAACAATCCATTTCCAGAGATAAAATCCTGAAGATGGACAGAATTTCGGTTAACACTATTGCTATAGACCCAGGGCGATGTAGGTGATTGATGCAGACTTGCATTAAAGTCTCCCAGGAATGTTAAGAATGCATGCTGATCCACTCCATCAGTAGCTGCTTGTAGATTGTGGTAGAAATTTTCCACCTCCTCTACAGGGGCAACACTAGTTGGAGAGTAGCACACAATCAGAACCACCTTAGGAAACTTCTTAGCCAGTCTTCCAGAACATGAGAAGTGGCAACGGATGATGCGGTTAGAGATTTGGTCTATTTTGTCCAATGCTGCATGTGCAGTTGGATTCATCAATAGACCAATTCCACCATTGCCACTATCATCTGCTGACGCGAGGGCGAGTTGCCAACCGCCCCCCATGTCCTAAATCAGAAACTTATCAGTCTGTCCAGTCTGCATTCGGTGCTCTTGAACACCCACTGCGCTAAGAGAAAGCTTAAGGTACAGTCAAGCCACAGTAAGTTGACAGTAGCCGCCCATCTGGCTACACGTTTGACGAGCTGTGCCGGTGTGATCAGGGGACCGAAAACAGAACCCGGGAAGCATCGGGCCACCCTCCGGCCCAGTCTGATAATAACATCAGTCAGACTGGCCCCAGGGGTGGTGGAAAGGTGTCCGCCTCGTGGGTGCGCCTCGGGGAGGAGCCCAGAAGGACACAAGCAAATGAAGAGTTTAGAGAAACTCCGACGGGCCGAGTATTGGGCGAACCGAACCCGCGGGTTTGGAATACGAGTAGTAGGAGAAGCATAGCCCTCGGCTAACTCCTCCCTAGCCTGGGCTACGGGCCAGATCTCAGAGGGCTATTAAAAATGCCAAATTCCGGTGCTAAATTGTGGTGTTTAATGACCATCTGTCACCAACAGTATTCTTACCTTCAACCAATCGCTGCGTATCACCTACGCGTAGCCTAACCTCGCGATGCCCTCCTTACTCCTACAGCTGTTACCTCCCGTCAGTATTGGTTCGCATCGTTGCATCAACCAACCATAGCATATTCATCTTCGCGTACCCAAACCTCTCAACGCGTGGCTAGCCCCACACTACCCTATTATATCGAATCGATTGCCAACTCACC
>JAUCBJ010005446.1:0-38166 GCA_032718475.1 Nemertoderma westbladi
ACTGATAATAAAGTCTCAAAATCATAACCCAAAGTCCCGTGACTTTAGCTCTCTTATTTTCCAAGAATCCCGTTCAACACATGTAATCAGCAGTGAGACAGGATAATTTCAGTTCAGTAGCTCGGGATTGGTCGAAATCAGAACTAACTCAACGCAGGGCTATGGGTAACTAGGGCAACCTTCCCAAGCCGGCTGTCCAATCGAACAGCTCAGATCCCTCCTAAAGGATTCCAACGCCTTGGAGGGGGAACTGGTTAGCAAAGAAAACAAATCAGTCATATCCCAGAAAAACCTTTACAGTAGGTTTCAGAGTATTTTAGCGTATGGGGGAAAAACTGGGTTGCGGGGCGAAGGGCCAGTTACATCCCACAGAAGCTTTTACAATATTTTACTCACACAACGCACTCATCGACCATGAATCGTACTGTACTTTACTATCATCGGGTTTGGTTGGATATTTTACTCACACAACGCACTCATCGTCCATGAATCGTACTGTACTTTACTATCATCGGGTTTGGTTGGATATTTTACTCACACAACGCACTCATCGTCCATGAATCGTACTGTACTTTACTATCATCGGGTTTGGTTGGATATTTTACTCACACAACGCACTCATCGTCCATGAATCGTACTGTACTTTACTATCATCGGGTTTGGTTGGATATTTTACTCACACAACGCACTCATCGTCCATGAATCGTACTGTACTTTACTATCATCGGGTTTGGTTGGATATTTTACTCACACAACGCACTCATCGTCCATGAATCGTACTGTACTTTACTATCATCGGGTTTGGTTGGATATTTTACTCACACAACGCACTCATCGTCCAGGAATCGTACTGTACTTTACTATCATCGGGTTTGGTTGGATATTTTACTCACACAACGCACTCATCGTCCATGAATCGTACTGTACTTTACTATCATCGGGTTTGGTTGGATATTTTACTCACACAACGCACTCATCGTCCAGGAATCGTACTGTACTTTACTATCATCGGGTTTGGTTGGATATTTTACTCACACAACGCACTCATCGTCCAGGAATCGTACTGTACTTTACTATCATCGGGTTTGGTTGGATATTTTACTCACACAACGCACTCATCGTCCAGGAATCGTACTGTACTTTACTATCATCGGGTTTGGTTGGATATTTTACTCACACAACGCACTCATCGTCCATGAATCGTACTGTACTTTACTATCATCGGGTTTGGTTGGATATTTTACTCACACAACGCACTCATCGTCCATGAATCGTACTGTACTTTACTATCATCGGGTTTGGTTGGATATTTTACTCACACAACGCACTCATCGTCCAGGAATCGTACTGTACTTTACTATCATCGGGTTTGGTTGGATATTTTACTCACACAACGCACTCATCGTTCATGAATCGTACTGTACTTTACTATCATCGGGTTTGGTTGGATATTTTACTCACACAACGCACTCATCGACCATGAATCGTACTGTACTTTACTATCATCGGGTTTGGTTGGATATTTTACTCACACAACGCACTCATCGTCCATGAATCGTACTGTACTTTACTATCATCGGGTTTGGTTGGATATTTTACTCACACAACGCACTCATCGTCCATGAATCGTACTGTACTTTACTATCATCGGGTTTGGTTGGATATTTTACTCACACAACGCACTCATCGTCCATGAATCGTACTGTACTTTACTATCATCGGGTTTGGTTGGATATTTTACTCACACAACGCACTCATCGTCCATGAATCGTACTGTACTTTACTATCATCGGGTTTGGTTGGATATTTTACTCACACAACGCACTCATCGTCCATGAATCGTACTGTACTTTACTATCATCGGGTTTGGTTGGATATTTTACTCACACAACGCACTCATCGTCCAGGAATCGTACTGTACTTTACTATCATCGGGTTTGGTTGGATATTTTACTCACACAACGCACTCATCGTCCATGAATCGTACTGTACTTTACTATCATCGGGTTTGGTTGGATATTTTACTCACACAACGCACTCATCGTCCAGGAATCGTACTGTACTTTACTATCATCGGGTTTGGTTGGATATTTTACTCACACAACGCACTCATCGTCCAGGAATCGTACTGTACTTTACTATCATCGGGTTTGGTTGGATATTTTACTCACACAACGCACTCATCGTCCAGGAATCGTACTGTACTTTACTATCATCGGGTTTGGTTGGATATTTTACTCACACAACGCACTCATCGTCCAGGAATCGTACTGTACTTTACTATCATCGGGTTTGGTTGGATATTTTACTCACACAACGCACTCATCGTCCATGAATCGTACTGTACTTTACTATCATCGGGTTTGGTTGGATATTTTACTCACACAACGCACTCATCGTCCATGAATCGTACTGTACTTTACTATCATCGGGTTTGGTTGGATATTTTACTCACACAACGCACTCATCGTCCAGGAATCGTACTGTACTTTACTATCATCGGGTTTGGTTGGATATTTTACTCACACAACGCACTCATCGTCCATGAATCGTACTGTACTTTACTATCATCGGGTTTGGTTGGATATTTTACTCACACAACGCACTCATCGTCCAGGAATCGTACTGTACTTTACTATCATCGGGTTTGGTTGGATATTTTACTCACACAACGCACTCATCGTCCATGAATCGTACTGTACTTTACTATCATCGGGTTTGGTTGGATATTTTACTCACACAACGCACTCATCGTCCAGGAATCGTACTGTACTTTACTATCATCGGGTTTGGTTGGATATTTTACTCACACAACGCACTCATCGTCCATGAATCGTACTGTACTTTACTATCATCGGGTTTGGTTGGATATTTTACTCACACAACGCACTCATCGTCCAGGAATCGTACTGTACTTTACTATCATCGGGTTTGGTTGGATATTTTACTCACACAACGCACTCATCGTCCATGAATCGTACTGTACTTTACTATCATCGGGTTTGGTTGGATATTTTACTACTGTAGTAATCATCTTTCGTGGGGCTGCTAACAGGTTTCCCATTCCAATGCCGTTACTCTTAGTCAATAACTTGTCATTGAACTTGAAATAGTTAGTTAGTTGAAATACTTCAAAACTAAATCTAAGAATGAGCTAAATTCAGTTTTATGCCAAGGATGTATATTTTACTTTCATTTTCTGTAATGACTTCTACCATATATTCTTTCGATTCGGGAATATTTTTTTCTTTATCAACTCAACAATGTGATCCCCGGGTGACTAGGGCTTACCAATATATTTCAGAATTAAATTATTATTCGCAGAAGGACTACTGTATTTCATTCAGTAATAAAGAAGAATGCATTCCGTTTCAGAGGGAAAGAAGGGGAAGAAGGCAAAGAAGAAAAAATCTTACAAACTACAAAATTGCGATGATGGAGAACATTGTCTCCCCGAGGTAGTGATAGAAGAGATGAGGAAGTCAGGAAAGAAGCAGGGGGGTCGAAAGAAAGGCAAATGTTTGTTGGAAGGGGAGGAATGTGAAATCAGGAAACATAAGAAAAAGAAAGGTAGGCCTAAGTGATGGTTGTACTGTAGTTATTGGTCAGTGGGTTAATCGCACTTTTTTATTGGTTCCGATACATCTGAAATAAACAACAACAGTATGTAGCGCAGTCGGTGATGGCGTATTTACCATCGGACATACAGAATATGAGAAATATAAATAATTTAACATTGAATTACTAATTTTTTGTCCGTTTACTGACTTTTTGTGACACTTATTCTTGAAACTGTCAGTGCCTAGTCTATTTATTTCTGGACTGTCAGATAGTCGATTTGGTAGAACCCCCCCCCCCCCCCCCCCACCCCATATGTTTAACTTTTGATATTGAAAACTTGATTTTCTTCACATTTGGGTAAACTGAAAAGTGACACATAGCAGCAGAAAGTCTTGTAGTGATTCACGATCTAGTGGTACCCAAGGCGTACTACAGTACATACTCTACTATATAGTACGCACGCCTTGGTGGTACACCTATGTTGTCATCGCTGCGCCCAGCCATAGGGGGACTTTGATGCGCCCATATTGTTCGGCTGGAATCTTAAATTTATTCTTTACTCCTTAAGGTGAATTTTATAGAAATTTGGGTCCTAAATAAACTCCCAAAAGAACCACCCAAAAGAACCAAATAGAACCCAAAATAACCTAAATTTGTTATAAACATTAGATTTTTACCTCCAAATCTGCTGGCAGACGTCCTTTTGCTGAGATTTTGTACCAACCATACTTGTGCTTGAATCTATTCTTCGAATTAACTAACCTGGCTCTTAACCCGACTTAATAGAATACTGACATTCTACTGTAAGTTACTTACTAAGTCAGACTGTAAAACTCAAACACACAGTAGTGGAAAGATACCAATAACTACAATACGTAGGCCTAATGTAACGTTAAGGCCTACGTAATTAACGTATCAGCTCTACAAACTTGTAGCGTTGAAGGGCCGCGGTTGGGAGGTTGGGAGGGCCGCGGTTAGGAGGGGGCATCTAAAGGGCCGCGGTTAGGAGGTTGGGAGGGTTGCGGTTGGGAGGTTGGGAGGGCCGCGGTTGGGAGGGGGCATCTAAAGGGCCGCGGTTAGGAGGTTGGGAGGGCTGCGGTTGGGAGGGCCGGGGTTGGGAGGGCCGCGGTTAGGAGGGGGTATCTAAAGGGCCGCGGTTAGGAGGTTGGGAGGGCCGGGGTTGGGAGGTTGGGAGGGTTGCGGTTGGGAGGTTGGGAGGGCCGCGGTTGGGAGGTTGGGAGGGCCGCGGTTAGGAGGGGGTATCTAAAGGGCCGCGGTTAGGAGGTTGGGAGGGCCGGGGTTGGGAGGTTGGGAGGGCCGCGGTTAGGAGGGGGTATCTAAAGGGCCGCGGTTAGGAGGTTGGGAGGGCTGCGGTTGGGAGGGCCGGGGTTGGGAGGGCCGCGGTTAGGAGGGGGTATCTAAAGGGCCGCGGTTAGGAGGTTGGGAGGGCCGGGGTTGGGAGGTTGGGAGGGCCGCGGTTGGGAGGGCCGCGGTTAGGAGGGGCATCTAAAGGGCCGCGGTCAGGAGGTTTGGAGGGCCGCGGTTGGGAGGTTGGGAGGGCCGGGGTTGGGAGGTTGGGAGGGCCGCGGTTGGGAGGTTGGGAGGACCGCAGTTGGGAGGTTGGGAGGGCCGCGGTTAGGAGGGGGCATCTAAAGGGCCGCGGTTAGGAGGTTGGGAGGGCCGCGGTTGGGAGGGCCGCGGTTAGGAGGTTGGGAGGGCCGCGGTTGGGAGGGCCGGGGTTGGGAGGTTGGGAGGGCCGCGGTTGGGAGGTTGGGAGGGCCGGGGTTGGGAGGTTGGGAGGGCCGCGGTTGGGAGGTTGGGAGGGCCGGGGTTGGGAGGTTGGGAGGGCCGCGGTTGGGAGGGCCGCGGTTAGGAGGGGCATCTAAAGGGCCGCGGTTAGGAGGGGGCATCTAAAGGGCCGCGGTTAGGAGGTTGGGAGGGCCGCGGTTGGGAGGTTGGGAGGGCCGCGGTTGGGAGGTTGGGAGGGCCGCGGTTAGGAGGGGGCATCTAAAGGGCCGCGGTTAGGAGGGGGCATCTAAAGGGCCGCGGTTAGGAGGTTGGGAGGGCCGCGGTTGGGAGGGCCGCGGTTAGGAGGTTGGGAGGGCCGCGGTTGGGAGGGCCGGGGTTGGGAGGTTTGGAGGGCCGCGGTTGGGAGGTTGGGAGGGCCGGGGTTGGGAGGTTGGGAGGGCCGCGGTTGGGAGGGCCGCGGTTAGGAGGGGCATCTAAAGGGCCGCGGTTAGGAGGGGGCATCTAAAGGGCCGCGGTTAGGAGGTTGGGAGGGCCGCGGTTGGGAGGTTGGGAGGGCCGCGGTTGGGAGGTTGGGAGGGCCGCGGTTAGGAGGGGGCATCTAAAGGGCCGCGGTTAGGAGGGGGCATCTAAAGGGCCGCGGTTAGGAGGTTGGGAGGGCTGCGGTTGGGAGGTTGGGAGGGCCGCGGTTAGGAGGTTGGGAGGGCTGCGGTTGGGAGGTTGGGAGGGCCAAGGTTGGGAGGGCCGCGGTTAGGAGGGGGCATCTAAAGGGCCGCGGTTAGGAGGGGGCATCTAAAGGGCCGCGGTTAGGAGGTTGGGAGGGCTGCGGTTGGGAGGTTGGGAGGGCCAAGGTTGGGAGGGCCGCGGTTAGGAGGGGCATCTAAAGGGCCGCGGTCAGGAGGTTGGGAGGGCCGCGGTTGGGAGGTTGGGATGGCCGGGGTTGGGAGGTTGGGAGGGCCGCGGTTGGGAGGTTGGGAGGGCCGCAGTTGGGAGGTTGGGAGGGCCAAGGTTGGGAGGGCCGCGGTTAGGAGGGGGCATCTAAAGGGCCGCGGTTAGGAGGTTGGGAGGGCCACGGTTGGGAGGTTGGGAGGGCCGCGGTTAGGAGGGGGCATCTAAAGGGCCGCGGTTAGGAGGTTGGGAGGGCTGCGGTTGGGAGGTTGGGAGGGCCAAGGTTGGGAGGGCCGCGGTTAGGAGGGGCATCTAAAGGGCCGCGGTCAGGAGGTTGGGAGGGCCGCGGTTGGGAGGTTGGGAGGGCCGGGGTTGGGAGGTTGGGAGGGCCGCGGTTGGGAGGTTGGGAGGGCCGCAGTTGGGAGGTTGGGAGGGCCGCGGTTAGGAGGGGGCATCTAAAGGGCCGCGGTTAGGAGGTTGGGAGGGCCGCGGTTGGGAGGTTGGGAGGGCCGCGGTTGGGAGGGGGCATCTAAAGGGCCGCGGTTAGGAGGGGGCATCTAAAGGGCCGCGGTTAGGAGGTTGGGAGGGCTGCGGTTGGGAGGTTGGGAGGGCCGCAGTTGGGAGGGCCGCGGTTAGGAGGGGGCATCTAAAGGGCCGCGGTTAGGAAGTTGGGAGGGCCGCGATTGAGAGGTTGGGCGGACCGCGGTTAGGAAGGGGCATCTAAAGGGCAGCGGTTAGGAGGGGGCATCTAAAGGGCAGCGGTTAGGAGGGGGCATCTAAAGGGCAGCGGTTAGGAGGGGGCATCTAAAGGGCAGCGGTTAGGAGGGGGCATCTAAAGGGCAGCGGTTAGGAGGGGGCATCTAAAGGGCCGCGGTTAGGAGGTTGGGAGGGCCACGGTTGGGAGGTTGGGAGGGCCGCGGTTAGGAGGGGGCATCTAAAGGGGCGCGGTTAGGAGGTTGGGAGGGCCGCGGTTAGGAGGTTGGGAGGGCCGCGGTTGGGAGGTTGGGAGGGCCGCGGTTGGGAGGTTGGGAGGGCCGCGGTTAGGAGGGGGCATCTAAAGGGGCGCGGTTAGGAGGTTGGGAGGGCCGCGGTTAGGAGGTTGGGAGGGCCGCGGTTGGGAGGTTGGGAGGGCCGCGGTTGGGAGATTGGGAGGGCCGCGGTTGGGAGGTTGGGAGGGCCGGGGTTGGGAGGTTGGGTGGGCCGCGGTTAGGAGGGGGCATCTAAAGGGCCGCGGTTAGGAGGTTGGGAGGGCCGCGGTTAGGAGGTTGGGAGGGCCGCGGTTGGGAGGTTGGGAGGGCCGCGGTTGGGAGGTTGGGAGGGCCGCGGTTAGGAGGGGGCATCTAAAGGGCCGCGGTTAGGAGGTTGGGAGGGCCGGGGTTGGGAGGTTGGGAGGGTTGCGGTTGGGAGGTTGGGAGGGCCGCGGTTGGGAGGTTGGGAGGGCCGCGGTTAGGAGGGGGCATCTAAAGGGCCGCGGTTAGGAGGTTGGGAGGGCCGGGGTTGGGAGGTTGGGAGGGTTGCGGTTGGGAGGTTGGGAGGGCCGCGGTTGGGAGTTTGGGAGGGCCGGGGTTGGGAGGTTGGGAGGCCCGCGGTTAGGAGGTTGGGAGGGCCGCGGTTGGGAGGTTGGGAGGGCCGCGGTTGGGAGGTTGGGAGGGCCGCGGTTAGGAGGGGGCATCTAAAGGGCCGCGGTTAGGAGGTTGGGAGGGCCGGGGTTGGGAGGTTGGGAGGGTTGCGGTTGGGAGGTTGGGAGGGCCGCGGTTGGGAGGTTGGGAGGGCCGCGGTTAGGAGGGGGCATCTAAAGGGGCGCGGTTAGGAGGTTGGGAGGGCCGCGGTTAGGAGGTTGGGAGGGCCGCGGTTGGGAGGTTGGGAGGGCCGCGGTTGGGAGATTGGGAGGGCCGCGGTTGGGAGGTTGGGAGGGCCGGGGTTGGGAGGTTGGGAGGGCCGCGGTTAGGAAGTTGGGAGGGCCGCGATTGAGAGGTTGGGCGGACCGCGGTTAGGAAGGGGCATCTAAAGGGCAGCGGTTAGGAGGGGGCATCTAAAGGGCAGCGGTTAGGAGGGGGCATCTAAAGGGCAGCGGTTAGGAGGGGGCATCTAAAGGGCAGCGGTTAGGAGGGGGCATCTAAAGGGCCGCGGTTAGGAGGTTGGGAGGGCCACGGTTGGGAGGTTGGGAGGGCCGCGGTTAGGAGGTTGGGAGGGCCACGGTTGGGAGGTTGGGAGGGCCGCGGTTAGGAGGGGGCATCTAAAGGGGCGCGGTTAGGAGGTTGGGAGGGCCGCGGTTAGGAGGTTGGGAGGGCCGCGGTTGGGAGGTTGGGAGGGCCGCGGTTGGGAGGTTGGGAGGGCCGCGGTTAGGAGGGGGCATCTAAAGGGGCGCGGTTAGGAGGTTGGGAGGGCCGCGGTTAGGAGGTTGGGAGGGCCGCGGTTGGGAGGTTGGGAGGGCCGGGGTTGGGAGGTTGGGAGGGCCGCGGTTAGGAGGGGGCATCTAAAGGGCCGCGGTTAGGAGGTTGGGAGGGCCGCGGTTAGGAGGTTGGGAGGGCCGCGGTTGGGAGGTTGGGAGGGCCGCGGTTGGGAGGTTGGGAGGGCCGCGGTTAGGAGGGGGCATCTAAAGGGCCGCGGTTAGGAGGTTGGGAGGGCCGGGGTTGGGAGGTTGGGAGGGTTGCGGTTGGGAGGTTGGGAGGGCCGCGGTTGGGAGGTTGGGAGGGCCGCGGTTAGGAGGGGGCATCTAAAGGGCCGCGGTTAGGAGGTTGGGAGGGCCGGGGTTGGGAGGTTGGGAGGGTTGCGGTTGGGAGGTTGGGAGGGCCGCGGTTGGGAGGGCCGGGGTTGGGAGGTTGGGAGGCCCGCGGTTAGGAGGTTGGGAGGGCCGCGGTTGGGAGGTTGGGAGGGCCGCGGTTGGGAGGTTGGGAGGGCCGCGGTTAGGAGGGGGCATCTAAAGGGCCGCGGTTAGGAGGTTGGGAGGGCCGGGGTTGGGAGGTTGGGAGGGTTGCGGTTGGGAGGTTGGGAGGGCCGCGGTTAGGAGGTTGGGAGGGCCGCGGTTAGGAGGTTGGGAGGGCCGCGGTTGGGAGGGCCGCGGTTGGGAGGTTGGGAGGGCCGCGGTTGGGAGGTTGGGAGGGCCGCGGTTGGGAGGTTGGGAGGGCCGCGGTTAGGAGGGGGCATCTAAAGGGCCGCGGTTAGGAGGGGGCATCTAAAGGGCCGCGGTTAGGAGGGGCATCTAAAGGGCCGCGGTTAGGAGGTTGGGAGGGCCACGGTTGGGAGGTTGGGAGGGCCGCGGTTAGGAGGGGGCATCTAAAGGGGCGCGGTTAGGAGGGGGCATCTAAAGGGCCGCGGTTAGGAGGGGGCATCTAAAGGGCCGCGGTTAGGAGGGGGATAACCGATGAGTGGATGAGTAATCGGATAGTATTATTCCTTGAAAAGGAATTCAGACATTTCGCCATCTAGCTGGAGACTGTTGAAAAGATGGTGTCTAAATTCTCTAAAAAATCTAATCTTTTGCTCATATTGATGCCTGCAAATTTTCAATTCGACAGCTTTAAACCGACAATGTTGGATCCTCGGCCACCCCACTAACAGAATCAGTTCGCAGAGGCTCTGCAAACTTTGTGGCTCGCCCCACATAAGAGTGAAAACAAATAACTCAAATTAAATAGTTATGCTACGCTTGACCTTACTGTTGGCCTATACTAAATCAGTCGCAGTCTTGATATATGTGAGATTTCGGTTTGGATACATATTGGTTATATACAGTTGTAGGTCTACTGTCACAGAGGATAGCTTTTCCAACAAAAAACAATAAACGATTTCTTTAGCAATACAGGGAAAAGAGTAGGTTACAGAGGCGGGCTTTTCTAACCAAAACAATAAACGTCTTCTTTAGCAATACAGGGAAATGAGTAGGTTACAGAGACGGGCATTTCTAACCAAAACAATAAACGTTTTCTTTAGTAATACAGGGAAAGGAGCAGGTTACAGAGGCGGGCTTTTCTAACCAAACCAATAAACGTTTTCTTTAGCAATACAGGGAATGGAGTAGGTTACAGATGTGGGCTTTTCTAACCAAAACAATAAACATTTTTTTAGCAATACCTGGAAAGGAGCAGGTTATAGAGGCGGGCTTTTTTAACCAAAACAATAAACATTTTCTTTAGCAATACCTGGAAAGGAGCAGGTTACAGAGGCGGGCTTTTTTAACCAAAACAATAAACGTTTTCTTTAGTAATACAGGGAAAGGAGCAGGTTACAGAGGCGGGCTTTTCTAACCAAACCAATAAACGTTTTCTTTAGCAATACAGGGAATGGAGCAGGTTGCAGATGTGGGCTTTTCTAACTAAAACAATAAACTATTCCTGTAAGAATACAGGGAAAGGAACGAGTTTTTCTAACCTAAACAAAAAAATACAGAATCTCATTACCAATTGAGATAAAAGAGCACTTTACAGAGTAGGTTATTTAAAATAAACTACACTACCTGAGTACTACAATTCTAAAATAATTAGTAAATTAATTTTCTACTAAATATAAATAATAGTGATAGGAAATTTCACAGTATCAGTAGGTCTACGTATTGCAGTTCCGCAATATTATTATTTCTAGGGTTTATGCATTACCTTTATACCACTCTTTCCTTATACTGATACTGGTAATGATGGCCTAGGAGAACAGCTCAGTAGTACCGGATAACTTAAATCGGAAAAATAAAACTAAAAAAAAGAACCAAAAGTCTAAATAATGTCCTTAAAGCGACACAATGAAGTACGCGAGGTATTAGTGGACCTACTCGAATCTATGGTGGGAGCAGCAGTAGTTCCAGTACTCCTCTATGGGAGTCCATACTGGGCTCTAACTGCTGAGGACACCAAATCTATGGATGGCACAAGGATGCTACGCCGGGTTCACTGTGTCAAGTACAATGAACACATCTCCAACCAGACACTATATAACATTATTGATAGTAACAATGTGTTGGCAAGCTGTATTTTTCGAGGTATTTGTTATTATACATTTATTATAGGAAGGGATCTTGGGGTCTTAGCCTCGAATGATAAGTTTATTTTACCGAAAATAACTTATCTTTTATTGGCGCAATTGTAGGACTAATCCCATCACAGGGCTAATAAAATGGCAGCTGGCTTTGAAATTAATACTCCATATCTCAAGAACCTGTGGCCTAGTGGTTGTAGTCTCGGCTTCCACCTCGAGGTCCCAGGTTCGAATCCGACACCACGCTGATGAGACCCAGTAAGGTCGAAACGCGTACGTGGTTTGGAGAGATATGAGATATTAATTTCAAGAAAAAATTACGCGATTCCTAAATTTGTACACTACCCGGTTAAAAAGTACGCTTTGGCTTATGCTTTGGCAGCCTTATTGAGTGAATAAGCATGGTGGACAGCCCATGACTTTCTTGAGACGCATCTTAAAAAAGGACACTGGCCTTGAAGATGCGGATGATCTAGCAAATGTCATATGTGTGATAGGGAGTTGTGGCGGCGCAATTTTGTCGACAGGCCGGCACAGCATTCTTGAAAATGCAGCTGCAATGCAGCATGCCGATCCTAGTAGTTTGGTGGGACCCTTTCAGGTCAAATGGAAATAAGTGACGCTGAACCAAGGCTATTTATTAGACAGTGCAAGAATCGAAATCATTAGGTTTCACCAAGGCTCCCGTCGCTATGCAGTAAGGGATGCGAGAGAAGGACCTTGAAAGAGTTGTGCGAGGAGTGAGGCGGCGTCTGCAGTTCGTGCTCCTCCAGAAGAGCTCACTGTACCTTCGTGGCAGTCGGCGATCAAGGCACACCCTGGGATCGTCGATGGAGAGCTGACATGCGGGGATAGGACAGTGCAACGCTGTATTATAGGGGATACATACTGCAATTAGAAATTACCTCACAAACTCTGCGCAGAAAGAGTCCCGACTCAAACAGACTACAGCGGCCAAGAATGCAGTTAAGGCTGCATCTAGGTCCCTGAACAGGCAGTACTCTGTTATTCTACAGGAGCTAATAAACCAACAGGTTGATGCCATCAATGATGCTGACGACAGCAGGCAATCATCCCAGGCATGGAAATCGATCAACTTGCTTACTGGGCGGAAAAGCCAACCAACCACCAAGGTTAAGGCTGAATCACCAGCCGATCGCCTCAATGGTTGGAAGGCCCACTTTGAAAAGCTCCTCAATAATGACAGGGTATTGCCTGATAACTTTATAGAAGTAAAAGTGTCTGAGTCTGTACTCCCAGATATTCCCATTGGCGATATCACTTAAACATTTAGAAGAGAATGATGAAAATAAAGAAGAGATATTGAGACAAATATTAGGAAACAAAAATCAAATGCGGAAATTTATTAAACAAATGGAAGAAAATGAGGAAAATAGGGAAGAGATATTAAGACAGGTTCTGGGAAATAAAAGTAAATTACTGAAAATTAATGAACAATTGAATAAAATTAAGAAACAGTTGGGTAATGAGGAAGATGAAAGTAAAGTAAATCAACCAGCTTTTACTAATTTTCAAAGACCTATGATAAAAAACTCTCGTTCAGTATATGCCCGCGCAGGACGACGCTATTGACATTTGTTTGTTTGAGTTCCTTTCATAATAGTATTAGGGCTATTTATCCAAAACAATTATATTAGTATTAGGACTATTTATCCATAACAATTATATTAGTATTAGGACTATTTATCCATAATAATTATATTAGTATTATAAATGTATTTACCCCACAATATTTATTATTATTAGGTCTATTTATTCAAGAAATTATATGTTTTTATCATATACTTTGCAAAAATTGGTCGACTAAGTCATAATTTTTAAAATTTAAATAAGGGTTGAGTTATTTTATAAAGTTAAGAAGAGTGAATCAATGGAGGCAACCTGAAGTCTAATCTCTTGGCCTTTACTCATAAGACCGCACATTAACTTCCAAGGTTGCATACTCAATAATGAAGGAAGCCTCAATAATGACAGGGTATTGCCTGATAACTTTATAGAAGTAAAAGTGTCTGAGTCTGTACTCCCAGATATTCCCATTGGTGATATCTCCTTTGCAGAAGTGAAGGCTGCTGCAAAGAGCATTAAGACCAATCAATCGTGCCAGTGGAATAGATGGTGTTCCCCCTGAGGTCTTTAAAATACCTGAGTGTTTAAAGCTCATCTATCCTATCATAGTAGACATGTACCGAACAACAAGAGTCCCGCAAGAAATGAAAACAAATAAGTTGGTGCCAGTTCCCAAGAAGGGCAACCTAACCCTCTATGGTTCTTTTCGGGGAATCTCATTGATCTCGATTGCTGCAAAGCTATACAATTGAATTCTATTAAATCTCATCAGGGATTCCATTGAGAGACTGCTCCTTGGAAATCAGAATGGGTTCCGTAAAGGTCGTGGGACCATGGAGCCCATTTTGGCACTTAGAAGGATAATTGAAGAGTTATCAAAAAAGAAAGACAGGCATCTGGCTATTATATTTGTTGACTTCTTCAAGGCCTTTGATTCAGTCTCTCGCTCACGTATGTTCAGCATACTTTCATTATATGGGATTCCTGATGAAATTATTGCAGCAATCAGATCAGTACACGATGGTTCGACAACATTTGTGTCTACTGTTGACGGTGACATAGAACCATTTGAAGTGTTATGGGGCGTCTTCCAGGGAGACACACTTGCACCATTATTGTTCATAATTGTGGTTGACTATGTTCTACGCATGTCATTAGATCATCATAATGATGATTGGGTGATGATAACTCCACCTACTGGCTCCAGAAGTCGAGGAAATCCTGCCAAGTACCAAACTGATCTAGACTTTGCTGATGACTTAGGAGTACTCTCAGAATCACTAGAGGGAGCCCAACGGCTCCTCAGCTCATTAGAACATGCTGCTTCTAGTGTTGGTCTTTTTATTAACTCCAGAAAGACCAAAATTTTGACAGTTGACTTTGAAAGTCCTCAGCATGTCTCAGATCGGATGAGCATAAGCTCAAAGGACGGTATGCTTGAGCATGTAGACAACTTCTGTTACCTGGGATAAAGGATCCGGAAGTCAGATGAGGACCTTCGAATACGTAAGGGAAGGGCATGGGCAGCCTTGAATAGGCTTTCCAGGATTTGGAAGTCACCGAGAAATAATCGGAAACTTAAGGTCCGATTATTTAGAGCAGCGGTAGTTGCAGTACTCCTCTATGGGAGTCCATGCTGGGCTCTAACTGCTGATCAGCTGATGACACAAAATCTCTGGATGGCACATTCACAAGAATGCTACGCCGGGTTCATTGGGTCATGTACAATTCACACATCTCCAACCAGACACTATATAACATTGGAGGTGTCTCATTGATTCCCCCAAGCTTGACACTAGAACAAAATCGCCTCCGCTTTGCAGGTCATTGCTTTCGCCGTGATGACCAGCCAGTGCATAATCTTGTACTTTGGCAGCCTCATGGAGTGAATAAGCATGGTGGACAGGCCATGACTTTCTTGAGACGCATCTTAAAAGACACTGGCCTTGAAGATGCGGATGATCTAGCAAATGTCATGGCGGCGCAATTTTGTCGACAAGCCGGCACAGCATTCTTAAAAATGCAGCTACAATGCAGCATGCCGATCCTAGTAGCATTATACACACCTATTTCGTTCTTTTGGGTTCTTTTGGGTGTTTTTTGGGTTCTATTGGGTTCTTTTAGGTGGTTCTATTGGGTTCTTGTAGGTGGTTCTATTGGGTTCTTTGGGGTATTTTTTGGTTCTTTTGGGAGTTTAGTAGGACCGTAGAAATTTTACTAATTTACCATTCTCATTTTAATTATTAATTCGCACATTTGTAACTTTTCAGGGTCGATATCGAATGACTTCTGTTGCAAAAACAAAGGGCGGCATTTAATTTGTGAGAATGGAATTTGCACAAAACCCATGGAAGAGTATTAGAAAAAACAAAGTTATAAATAATTTAATAACTTTACGACCGGCCATAACTAGTGGATAACTTTATTTACGTGGCACTCAACAGTGGTAGATGTTGTGTTAATTATTGTATAATATGGTTTAATATACAATGTCAAAAAATTTAGCTGGAAATAAGTTGCGATAAATATATGACATTTTTAATGACTTTAATGACATTTAATATTTCTTTAAATGTCATTTTTAATGTTATTTTGTGAGATAGTTAACTGTAATTTCTGCCGCGAGTTAACATTATTTGGGTTGGCAGTTTTGGTTCATTGTATATTCCAACTAATTAACTACAAGTCATACTTCAACCTTAAATAATATAGACTTTATTTTATACCTTATTGTATTGAAAGAGTACCGGTAGAGTTGCACAAAATTGAGCTTTTATGTATTAGACAGACAGACCTGACAACCGTTCCGATATACACAGAAAATAGTTGCAATAATGATCTGGTCTGATCTGATTATTTTCTTAATAATATAATTCGAGCTTCTTCGGTGTGTTATTGATAAATAGCTTTCAGCCGATAAAAACAAAAACATGCGTCTTTTGAACTCATCAACTTACTCAACGAAATTCAGATGTCTTTACAGATCATGGCATCTCGCATCAATCTATCAATCTCACCATGTTGGACTGGTTCGATAGTGAATAAGTCTCGAAGACACCGCAATGCAAGCCCGACAGATAGTAGGCTGACCTACAGTATAACTCATTGGCTTTATCTTTTATTGATCAAAGATATTACCATATAGAAATTGCTCGCTAATTGGCAGATTATAAAATCGATAACTTTCATTAGTAAAGACCAAAATCGAATTTTACTTATATTTTAAGTCATTAGAATGATAACTAGAACCTCATAAGACGAAACTGTAGAATTATTATTACGCAGGTACGGTAAATGTGAACAATACATTAAGTACACAATATATTAATCAGCAGCATCATTGTATTATTACTATTTAATCAACTACGCGTAATAGGGAAAAACTATTATTCGTATTCCATAATATTATTTTTTCCCTTTACTGTATTTATAATTAAATTTGTCAACAGCAGTAGGCCTATAAATTACTAACTATTTATTTACTACTTTGAAAATAAATGAGCTTTATTTCCCTACGAACCCGAGATGTATAATTCACGAGCGGCACCGAGTGAAATAAACATCAAGGGGGTTGTAAGGGAAATATATCTGTTGGTTTTTCAAGTAATACGTTTTAACTTCTTAATTTTGACTTTCATCTCTTGAATTGAGGTTCAGTGTGCCGCATTTGATTCTTCCACATCGTCCGATGTTAAGAGTTTTGTGTAGCTGCATTCCCGCCGCATTCCCGCCGCATTCCCGCCGCGTTTCCGTAGTTGTGTTTGAACACAACCGGTACACAGTAATATGGCTATCCCAGCTTTATCTAGGTTCTCGAATCCTTAATCCCGCGAAATACCGATAAAGTAAATCACTTGCATTTCTAGGTTAGGCATAAATCTCGGACCCGGATATAACTTATTTTTAAAGTTGATAGAGAGCGGGGTATAGAAAGGCAATTTTGAAAAGAAACATTAATTTACGTGACTTTAGAATGGGCAATTATATAACCAAACACAAAAAAAATAGGAACAGTTTGCAGAAAGGCAAATGTCATCTATTGGACACATCAGAAAATCTCGAGACCCCAAGTGAATTTAAATTTAGCGATGGTGAAACACAACGCAGCAGTGCTATAAGAGATCGAAGTCCGAACGCAGTTGGATGTCAAGGTGATGCTTGTAACGAATCTCAAACGAAATCTGGAAGTCATAAATGGAATAAAGAAACCATATGGAGTGCCGAGTTTCACCAATCAGCAATGAACCCAGAATCATTCAGAGAACATGGGAAACATATGGTAGATTACATCGCCGATTATGTGAACAATCTCAGAAACAAAAAGGTTTTAAGTACAGTTCAACCGGGTTATCTAAGGTACGTATCTATCTAATACATCCTACTATCTACATGGGAGTTCATTTTACCAGCACACACGTGATATTATATTCATTTCTTATGCCGGCATAGCGTATGACACACAGAGAAGTCAGACTTTCATGTAAAGTATTTGTGTTCTCAGGAAAGAACTTCCGCAAGCGGCGCCTTCCGAACCCGATACACTGACCTGTCTATTGGATGACATTGACCGCATTATCACCCCAGGAATCACCCAATGGCATCACCCTCATTTTTTCGCATTTTACCCGGCTGCCATGTCGTTCCCAGCCGTTCTCGCTGATATGCTTATAGGCAGTATCGGATGCATTGGTTTCTCATGGGTTAGTGGAGCGGATGTTGGCACAGAATTGTTTAATTGTTATTGTCGGCTATATTGAAAATATTTATTATTATTAACAATTTAACACGTACAGAATTGACCATTAAATCCTTTATTTGTGACTCAAAGTATTTCGATTCAACCAACGAACGTGTGTTTTTGTCTCTTATATAGATCGCAAGTCCCGCCTGTACGGAAATGGAAATGGTTATGTTTGATTGGCTGGCGATGGCACTTGGTCTACCCAATCACTTTATATCCAGCCAATCGGAGGGGGGAGGCTGTATACAAGGCGCAGTTAGCGAATCAACGTTTCTCTTGATGTTGGCAGCCAAAAAGAAAACACTTAACGCTCGGAGGGGTATATCAGCTGATCGCCTTGTTGCTTACTGTTCCGATCAGGTAAAATTAAACAACAATTCCCGTAGTCTTTTAGTATATAATACCATTAAAATGAAGTAATGTTTTTGCTAAAAGAGAAATAAAAACTGAAACTTTCATATGAAACCAGATAACTATTTTGTTAGGCTTGTGAAACTATATAAAATTTACAACTGGCGTTATTTATCCTACTAAAAGCAAACGTTGTGCGTTTTTGAAACCCTCACAATTTGGACCCATTTTTAAAAATAATATTTTTTGTATGGGTCGGAATTGTCCTCTTTCCCTACTTTTCAATTTTTTCTGCCTTTCTTCATCGCCTTTTAGTAGTTAGAAAAGCCATCTTAATTTCCTCAATTGGTTATAATATGTTTATTAAATAAAATATAATTAAAAAATACGTCAGTTTAAGTAAATATTATTATTATATGAATAAATATTAAGACTAGAGTTATACTGTAGGTAGGACGTCATTAACTTCAGCAGTAATTTACTATACTTGATAAAATTACAGTTCTCATTCTATTAAAATCCTCGTAAACCCTTGGATTATAAAACGCCTCCCACTGTAGTCTTATAAAGTCCTAGATTATAAATCTTTTTTTATAAGTATATTGTAAATTATCTTAACATAATTGTGATCAAATAATTAATACTTGACCTTTTTTATCTAGGCTCATTCTATGATGGCAAAGAATGCGATGTTGGCAGACGTTAAGATTCGTATACTGCCCAGCGATGCAGGATTCTCTTTGCGTGGAATTACATTAGAAACAGCTATGGGTGAAGATACCAAGAATGGCTTAATACCGTTCTTTGTGAGTTAGGTAGAAACTAGAAACGCTGCGAGAGCAGCGTGAAACGAACACCCCCCCCCCCCCCCCCCCTTCCCACCAACCAATACAAAACCGCGACATCTCATCCACCACCCACGGAAGGGTAGCACGAACTTAGTTCCCATCGCACGTTCAATATGCGAAGACAGGCGGTTTATAGGAGTAAATAGTCAACACAGTACTCGTCTTCATTATAAGCCTCGTTGCGCTCGTCCTATTCTGTGTTTAAATATATTTTTCCTAAACGCAGACTATTTATGACGCGACTTTTATCTATAATCGCGACCTTTATAACTATGCGACGTTTCGAAACTGTGTGAGTAACTGCTGATTTATGGCAGATGGATATATATGTACATGAGACAAAAAGTTTTGACGAAAAACTCACCCAGCCCCGCCTATAATACAGGCAGGTTCGTTATTAGCAGAGACAAATAAAATTGTATTTGTTCCTGTAGATTTAAAAACAGAACATCTTTGTAGATTTACAAAGTGTAGGCCTACTCTAGTCAAAGTACTTAGGTTCTTAGTTAATTTCCGTTATTGGTACCACAATTGCTTGATAAAAACAGCAATGTACAGTAATGGTTTTGAAATATTGCAATAATTTTGTTTTTGGGGCATCCTTATCCCCTTTATATTAAATTAAATTGTTCCTGTATATTTTGACATAAATAAAAAACGCTTATACAGTACCAAGTCCCAATATATAGTTAGTAGCTATTTTACAGCTATGGAAACTCACATTAATCTTACAATGTTACAAAGAAAAGTCAGTTATTTCTCCACAAAATTCTAATGTCTTTACAAGTGTTAGGAGACGCCGCATCACCACTTATCCACACAGTAAGTGCACCATTGCACGAATAGTAGGCCTAGGTCCATTAATAGTTTGTAGGCTCGACTGAATGATGCATTTTTCAAAAAGGTGTAAGAAGGATTACTTTGTTAATTATTCATTATGTTGCAGGTATGCGCAACCCTGGGAACTACAAACTCCTGTGCATTCGATAACTTAGTGGAACTTGGTGACGTCACAGAAGCCCATGACGTATGGCTACACGTTGATGCAGCCTATGCAGGTGGGTAACCACGAACGTGATTATTATAATTAACTCAAATTGGTAAGAAATCATGAATAAAAACAAATTAATTATATTCCACAAAATTGCCATTTTGAACTGAAATTTCAGGAATAAAGTTTGGACTGCAAAACTATGCAAATATTGCAACTAGTGAAAAAAAATTGCCAACCTATTTTCATAAAAAAAACCTTTACATAAATACATTGGAATATAATCATAAATCGATCAATCAGGGCTAGTGGCCTGAATCTCTGTTGTTTATCACGTAACCATCATCAATACGTTCAACTAGTACAGTAACAAACTAAATAATTACTAGAATAATAACTAAACTAACAATAACTAAATAAAAATCGTGTTTTATTGCACTGCCATGGTTAGTAATAATTAGTTTCCCGCATTAATCCCATCACCAAGGAAATGAAATTGTAGTCAAATTCAAATGTCAATATTTTATTAATTGCCCTCACCTATCAAATTTTCTTGAATATGTCTTGAAGTAAAAAGTTTTAACTTTGCAGTCGGTTGGTTACCTTGGCAATTACAATATTATTATTATTATTGTTTATTACTATGCCAGTATCATTAAACACTCGAGGCAGATATAAATAAAATGCAAAGTAAATCGCTCCAAATAAAATACAAGTCATAAATTAAAATCGCTACATATAAATCAATATGTATTTCACCACCAGATGTCCCTACTGGTTGAAGAACTGAAAGATTCTTTTCCGTATAGGATATGTTACTGGCAAAGCAATTCCGAAGGAAGTTTATTTTAATCTTATCTGATACGGCGAGAGCGGCATGCAGTACTCGGTATTTAAGGCTACGGAGATGGAACTTCGAAAGTATTAAAGACCTAATATTTGGAAGCGGAAATGTGAACGTACTCCTGTTATAAGTTCTTTTAGGTGAACTCCCGCCATAGTATATCTGGGATCGTTCCCTTGCGAAAGTGTGTTAAAGATAAGACAGAGAGGTTTAATATGATACGTTCGTGGGGCGTCGCGCAGCACGCGAATTTGAGCAAGTTCGAAACAAGTTCGATTTGATCTGGAGTCAAACGTTCGAGAGGTATTTGCCCGTAAATTTTAAAAATATAGAAATAATTTTTCTAGTATGCCCATACAATATGGTTAAAATCTTCAAAAGTTATTTACGAATGAATTTTTCATTACAGACGGACAGACAAACGGACATGAAATTTTGCCCTATTTACTAATTATAATTGTGCGCTAAGGCTCGCCATGACGGCGTGGCTCGCCCCACATGTTATAACCCTGGGAATACACCCGATACAATCACTGTAAAGTGCCGACGAGACAGGAGGAGTGTTAAGCTACCCAGAAACTCATGATCCAACATGTAGGAGCCCCCTCAATGTTTTCCAATAAAAAGCATCAAGTTCCAGAGTCAGAGTCTCGGTCGAGGTTAGACCTCCAAACACGAATCTGAGCTTAGAGGTAATAGAGGGAATGGCAATCATATACCACAAAAGTGTTAGTGTTTCCACATTCAACCCCTTCATCGTTCAACCTTTCCTGTTGAAGGTCTCAAAGACTATTGTAATTACTTTTATACACTCCCGCATCATATTAAGATTAACCTTAACGCCCAAAAATGGAATGCAGTTGTTTGAGCTCACGAGTGTGCCCTTTATATTTATGAAACTAGCAATTGCTCCATCTGTGCGACCGTGGCCTAAATTGTAGTCAAATTCATATGTCAATATTTTGTTAATTGCCGCTAATCACTTATCAAATCTTCTTGAATATGTCTTGAAGTGCAAAGTTTGAACTTTGCAGCCGGTTGGTTACCTTGGTTACCTGTTACCTTTACAATTACAATATAAATATTCCAGAAACAAAATTTAATACATTTCTCTGAACCTTACCCATCATCACTAAATTACCTTATAAGAAATTCTTAAATATTAATGAAAGAGTTTTGCTGTGTTTTTTAGTGTGCTGACTAAATTTACAAGCTTTAATTATTGTATTTATTATGTGTCCGGAGTAACAGATTTGGATTTTTTTTTTCATAGGAAGCGCTTTTATATGTCCGGAATATCGATATTTGATGGAGGGAATAGAGAAAGCTCATTCGTATTGTTTCAACCCCCATAAATGGCTGCTCGTCAACTTTGACTGCTCCGCAATGTGGTATGTGTTTTAGAGTTTTATAATATGTTATACAATAATAGGAGTTATATAAATTATTAGAGAAGTAATTTATAGATTGATACTTACTATATTTTATTACGATTCCGCTCGGGTTAGGATCAGGAGGAAACGTGATTTAGAGTCGGCGTTTGTGGTTTCTCCGCTCTATCTGCAACACCCTCAACAAAATGACGTCACTGATTACAGGCACTGGCAGATACCACTGGGTAGGAGATTCCGATCTCTCAAGATATGGTTCGTACTCCGGATGTTTGGTATAAAGGGACTACAGGAATATATTCGGAGGGTGAGTCTCAGCTACTTGATATTTGTTCTATTTATTTATGTGAAATTAGTAGCAATATACTGACTTTGGGGGCCTATTTTTATTGAATGAATCACTATGGCAAACATTAGAGACTTACACCCCACAAACAACAAAAAAATATACAGATTAGGACAGTACTAAGCCACTAGTGACATCAAAAACAAACGAACACAAAATAAACAAAGAACCAAACCAAATTTTTACGGCAACAAAACTGTCATATATTTTCTTATCAGATGTTGACAACTACGACTTTAGAGGGATTGTAATATTCATATTAAAACAATAAAATAGGACATGGGGTCTATTCCCTCAGATACTACCTAGCATTTAGGGCCACTTGGGCCACTGTTAGTACTCAGGCACTAGGCCCATCAAAAAACACAAAACAAAATACCAAATCGATTTTAGTGCTACATAAACCCAACCCAACTACCACAAGAAAAATTTGCAAAAATTTGAAAATATATTTTCTTATAGAATATAGGGTAAGCTTGTAGTGTAGTTACTATAGGTATCATTTAGTGTATAGACAGGTAGGTTTAGAGTAAGGTTATCAAACACAACGGTGTTGAGCATTTGATTATGTTTGGTTTTTTGTTTATTTTGTGTTTGTTTGTTTTTGATGGGCCATGCGTCCCCTCACTGAAACTCATTAACACTTGTTTGTGCAGCATATTTCCTTGGCTCAACTATTTGAGGAACTATTACAAGAAGACGACAGGTTTGAAATCGTGGCTCCTGTAGTTCTGGGTTTGGTGTGTTTCCGCCTTAAAGGCTCCAATCAAACAAATCAGTTGCTACTGGAAACCATCAACAAGGATTCCAGGATATACATAGTTCCCGCCCAACTAAACCAATTATATATACTAAGGTGGGCAATTAATAATGGCAACAAGTTTCTATTCAAACTTAAACAATTATAAGTTACCAGAAGACGTTTGGAAAAATTAATGTCAATCCTTAAAATACTACGCCTCATATAACATGCTCAATAAGCGTAAAGCAAAAGCAATTAAATTTAGTTACAACATTTATATTTTAGGTTCGCTATTTGCAGTTATTGGACGACACGAAATGATGTCGTATTCGGTTGGAAGGTGATTCAGGAGTTAGCTACAGAAATACTGAAACTCGACTAACAATATTTAGAGAACAATAGCTTTAGTGAAGGGATATATAATTATAAAATATATCATATGACAAATATAATTATTATATAACTTATTCATATCTGAAATAGTGTTGCCACGGGATCCCGATCCCGAAAATCGGAATCCCGATGGAAAAATATCGGGATTTACTAGCTATATCTGAATTTATATGCCATACAGCTAAAAATTTGTAAAATTATATAAAAATGTACAATTTTTGCCAATAACAAAATTTTTGTCGAAAACGAAAATTTTTGTCGAAAAGATAAATAATGAATAATAAAGAAAAGGTAAAGGTAACAGGACATTGTTTTCGTCGTGAGGACTAGCCTGCAGGGACAGGATACGATACGATACGATACGAATGCAATTATGAGAAAATACGATACGATACGAAAAATCCAAGATACGATATGAAATACGTATAAAATTCGTATCGTATTTTATCTGCTGTTAAGAGTTGATAAATATTGTATTGTATTTTGTATTACACTTCGAAAATCATATAAATATCTATATAATAGGCAAATATTATTCATTTTAATGTTTCAGTCCAGTATGCTTACTACATCAATAGTGTGTCTACTGGCTACATCGGCCCAATAGTAGGCGTTGACGTATTACCATGCCACTTTATGCATACACTGCACTGCAGCTGTAGGGCTACTGCCGTTATTTATGGAATAATTTTGAATTTGATCATGGACTTCTAGAATATTAATTTATACCATTAAATAACATTCTGTAACATTCTAGTAATGTTAAGTAATGTTCTAGTAACATTCTAGGTATAAATAACATTCTAGAAGTCCATGATTTGATGTACCAATATGGAATAAAATTGAAAATTTCAATTTCGAAGTCAAACAAATACTAGAATAAAACTGTTTTATTTCAAAACAAAAATGTTTTATTTATTTTATTCTCTCACTAGAATACTTTATCATAACATCAATGCCTTGTAGGCGCGATTACTTACCCTTACAAGTATATTTAACCTGTTATTATATTATATTTCAGTGGACTCTTTATTCTACAGTTAATTACAATGTGATTAACTATCTTAACGGTCTTACACATTTTATTGACATAATAAAACTATAAGCTGCAAATTAATTTTTACACAAATTATTGAGAAAATAAATGTAATAAATGATCTCTGGTTTGACTGTTGAAAACATTAATATTTACAAAATAATAAGATACAAAAATATGCGATACGAAATGCGCAAAATATTTATTCGTATTATACGATACGAAGTCAATTTTTGTGATACGATACGAAATTCGATACGAATAAAATACTGCGATACGAAATACGAAAATCCATTTTCGTATCGTATCGTATCCTGTCCCTGCCAGCCTGTACACAATCTTGTACTTTGGCAGCCCCAAGGAGAAAATAAGCATGGTGGATGACTTTCTTGAGACGCCTCCTAAAGGACACCGGCCTTGAAGATGCGGATAATCTTGCGAAAGTCATGGTGGATAAGGAGTTGTGGCGGTGTAACTTTGTTGATAAGCCGGCATAGCATTCTTAAAACACGCTGCGTTGGGCTTGCTAATTATTGTGGATTGCATGGTCATGGCAAAAATATTCTTGTTCAGCCGGCATAGCATCTCAATGTGCAGCTTCAATGCAGCAGTCCGATTATATTATAGAAATGTGTCAACGAGGCACACTTTCGACGCAATCAAATTCATACCCTCCCATAAGAAAATCTACGCAAAATATGATAACTATAGAATAACGTGCCACTGTAGCCTGATCCTTTCTTTTGATTGCTAGTTTACATATAAATTTGCAAGATGGTATTTGCGCCCCCCCCCCCCCCCCATGTCTCGTATGTTTATAATAATGTTTGCGGCAGTAACTTAAACGTTTTGTTGGTTTAGTTAAATTTCTCATAAAAAACACCAAGCAGGACCAGTAATCAACCAACCCAGTCCAAAACTCCTGATCTCATTAATTCCCTTTTGAACGATGACTATTTGGGTAAGCATAGCAACTTGATGTTTGCACATCTTAATTATGTTAGTTGGTGTCGATAAAACTCAATGCATATCGATTGCTTTTACGATGAGATGTAAATATATGTCAATCTTGATAAGGGGGATACTTGACAGGGAAGTGTTTGTATTTGACAGGGAAAAGACAGTCGCAAAGGTGATATTAATTTGGCAACTTGTTAGAGATCTCCCAGCCATTATTGTGAGTGTGACCGCATGAGCACGAGCAAGTGAGTGACCGGCTGGACTTCAGGGTAGAGCTGGGTTTCAGAAATTATCTACCACCATATGGTAATGCACTTCATTGCTTTGTGGATTATCCAACATTGTGTATTCTGTGTAACATTACGGTATGCGATCTGGTTTCAGTAGCAAGGAACCATATCAAGGAACACCTCATAACTGGACTGGAACAGACTTCATTGCTGCGGTGAACAAGTTCTACCTCAGTAATTACACAAATGATCTTATTTCCATGAAATACTGGACAGCTAGTTGATGGCAGACGATGCTTTATCTTTGCGGAAATGGAGGTCTTCTGTCCAACACCAGAGATAACAGAAACCGTTAACATGACCTACAGTTCGTCCCATAGACGTTGTTATTCCTACCAATCAACTCTCGGTCATAAGCAGCAATATTCATAGAAAGTAGTTGTCTTGCTATTGACATAATTGGAAGTAGCTTCTACGCTGCGTGTTAACGTTTGAACTTCCACAAGTGTCTCAGACAGAACACCAATGTCTTCAGTAAATACGGAATTTGGTAACATGTATGTCTGGCAATCGATGGCTTTATGGCAAAGGGGTCTCCCTGAATGAAACCCCCCAAATGTCTAACTAATTGTGATAAGTGGCAACTAATTCCTAGTACTTAAATACAGACATTTCTTCAGTGGTTGTTCCGAGTACCGGAAATCAACCTAAGTGATTCTACCCCTTTATAGGCTGAATTCCATTCAATTATCAGCAGTCAGTCCGATTCAACACGATTCTGTTGAATCGCTTTTCTGGGATCGATATCTGATTAATTCCATAATATGGGAAGTTTTTCGCCACAAATATTACCATTTTCGATAGTTAAACAAAACGTCTCGATCGGCAAATACAGCACCGTTTAATAAAATATAAGCACTAAACAACTTGAACAACTAAATTCATAAATTGATTAAATCTATTGACAAATAGTTAAAACCAATAACAAACAATTATATAGCACAATAATTCAGTGATAACAGAGTGGAACAATTATTGACGCGGTGGGACGTGACTGTAACTGGTGGTGACGCGGATGAAACTGGTGATAACGCGGCAGGATCAATGATCACGCGGACGGAACCGGTGATCATTTGGGTGGAACAGCCGATACGATAACAGAATACATCGAACCTCCAATAACTAAATCCCGGATCACGTGACGGGATCCAGGGTAACGATGAGTTCGTTATCCCCCACTGTATCTCCGACAGCCAAGTGAATGGAGGCCACGACGCCAGCGGTTTCCGCCAGCAAGGAGTTTTGCATCTTCATTGCCTCGACGACGCAGACCTCCTGTCCCGGAACGACCCGCTGCCCCGGTTCCACGGACACCGATATCAGCGAGCCGGGCATCGGGGAGCGAACCTCGAGGCCGGAGTTCGTCGCGTCCCGTCGCGACGGCATGGTCGCTAGGTAACCGTGGTAACGGGCGTCCATGGCGTGGCAACGGAATGCGGTCCCGTGGTAACGCAGGGAGACAGCGCCGTCGGAGTGCCGCTCCAACAGCTGCATGAGAAGCGACGACTCGTTAACAACCAATGGAATCGCCCCGTCATCGACGGAGAAATCGTGGATGAGAAACTCCTCGTTGTCGATCCGAACCCGGAAGATCCCGTCCACAAACCGAACCTCCGCCAACGGTGACTCACCCTCGAGCATAACAACCACCAACCAATTGCTCGTAGACTTAGAATAGGAGCTCACTGATTGGTTAATAAATTCTGAGGAGTTAATTTCACCTTTAATATAGAAACAAGCGGCTATAGCAGCGAGTTGGTAAACCTCGTAAGGGCTTAGTCGCTTCCCTTTGAAACCGTCCGGGTAGACAAGTTGCAGATAGTCTGTGGTGACGTCACCAGCGATAAAGCGCTCTTCCACGAGGATGTCTCGGAGGAGCGCCACGTTGTGGAGGAGTCCGCGGATGACGTAGCGATCCAAGGCCTCGCAGGAGGTCCGCAACGCCTCCGTGCGGTTCACGCCGTAACCCACGAGTTTGGAGATCATGCTATCGTAGTAGATGGAAATCTCGGAACCCTCGTCGACGCCGCCGTCGACTCGGACGTTGGGCATGTCGGGCTCGATGTACCGGTGCAGTCGTCCCACCGACGGGAGGCCGAAGCTACGGTACGGGTCCTCCGCGTATACGCGGCACTCTACCGCGTGGCCCTTGAGCTGCACGTCGGATTGGCTGTATTCCAGAGGTAAACCTCTACCGACTCGCAACATCTGGTAAACTATGTCGATCCCCGTCGTACATTCCGTTATGGGATGCTCCACCTGCAATCTAATTATAATTGCTGAATGAATATAATATAATATTACTAATTATTCATTATGAATAATTTTCAGCAATTTATTTTTGACTTTTCTCAAAAAAAGGTATAATAAAATATATACCATTTGGTACACCCGCCAATTTGTATTTTGAAAATTTTAACAGAAAATCCGATCGGTTATTGGAAATAAGTGCAATATTATGGTTTTGTTCAGAAATGGAAAAAATTAGAAAGCGCGACACCGGGGGTTGAACCAGCGCTATACGTACGTTTCAGCCTATCAGGCCTCATCAGTAGTGCTAACCAGTTCAGCCACTTGTCCCTGACATTCACTCTCCCACCTAATCCACTTCTATTGAACGGGCAGTCTTAAGTTGCATATATTCTATCTCTAACAGCGGACCTACCGGCCTCAAGTATGTTAGAGTGAAACAGGAGGGAAGTACAAATAAATAAATATTCAGCTCGAGTATTGCTGCCAGGTGATAATAATCAATTAATTGGAAATAAGAGACATCGAATATCCGGTACCATCTCGATTGCTGCAAAGCTATACAATAGAATTCTATTAAATCGCATCAGGGATCCCATTGAGAGACTGCTCCAAAGCCATATCCTCTTGCAGGACATTGCTTTCGCCGTGAGGACCCCCAGCCAGTGCATAATCTTGTACTTTGGCAGCCTCATGGAGTGAATAATAATGGTTGACAGCCCATGACTTTCTTGAGACGCATCTTAAAGGACACTGGCCTTGAAGATGTGGATGATCTAGCAAATGTCATGGGCGATAGAGAGTGTTGTGGCGACGCAATTTTGTTGACAAGCCGGCACAGCATTCTTAATGTACGCTGCATTGGAGCATACCAATTATTGTGGATAAAAATTGCTTGGTGGTGACAAAATGTTTTTATTAAACTGGCATAGCCTCTCAATGTGCAGCTGCAATGCAGCAGGCCGATTATAGTAGTAGTATAACAATATATTACAATAAAACAACACACACCTCGTATTCATTTCCAAAAAGTAAAATTTTTTATTTTTATCAACAAGAAACTCTACAGTCCCGGCGCCATGGTAACCCACAGACAGAGCCAATGAAATAGCTTGTTTGCCCATTGCGTCTCTCATTGGTTGATCAACAATCGTACTTGGAGCCTCTTCTATAACCTAATGAAATAATTGAATTGTAAGTATTACAACTACCGGTGTGTAACACAATAACAGGTACATAGATGTTTTGAAAAATTAAGATAATAAGGTAGGCTAGTGAAAAAGCAACACATTGAGGAATAACAATCTACAAATCGATTAACTAAGATATCTTAAGTACTCCCAATGTTCAATATATCTAGCTCAGTTGAAGAGTTATCACACGGCCTGTGAGATGCCGCTGGTTCGAAACCAGGTCCCAGCGATCATTTTTTGTCACAGGTTCTACCCATATGGTTCGGTTATTCTATTTGAAACTCACCAGCGGTTGTAGGACTTCAACACTAATAATATACATTATATGTATGGTTTATTGGTTTACGTATTTATGATTGGGTGAGTAAGAATTTATATTTTCGATTTCTAACTTATTTTACAAGCATTTGAAAAAGAATGTCAATCGATTCCTACTACAATCGGCACCTACTGTTCATATTTTTTGTCCTTATAGTTATTTATAGGTACCGATAGAAAGATGACGATACTGATGTTTTCCGTTCAAGGATTCCGAAATTAAATATCGTTGATAAATAGCTGATTTATTGGCGATCTTAGTTGTATGTTTCGTTGATAAAGCTAATGGGCTGAAAAAATTGCAGAATTTATTTTACGAAAATAATGTTTAAAATTTTTGTCTGACTTTTTAACTTATTCTTTATTTAACTATTTCGCTTTAGCTTTTACTGATTTTATTTTAAAGCTTGTACCATTTCGAGGATTTGACTAGATGATATTCCAGAACGTTAATCAAATAATAAAACCAAAAATGCTAAATTAAACTAGCCTCGCAAAAGATCATACAATTAAACATTTAACTGCTAAATTGATAAATAATTAACAACGTAATTACTGATCGCTAATTGGATATATT
The DNA here is from genome assembly GCA_032718475.1 of Nemertoderma westbladi. Classification (NCBI taxonomy): domain Eukaryota; kingdom Metazoa; phylum Xenacoelomorpha; order Nemertodermatida; family Nemertodermatidae; genus Nemertoderma; species Nemertoderma westbladi. Next base: position 30,022 of record JAUCBJ010005446.1, read on the forward strand.
TTATTATCCGCATTTTTGGAAGAATCTTGATAATTAATTTATTGACCGCAAAATGCGGACAGAAAAGTCTTTATTTTAAAAATAATTAAGAAATATTTTAAATAAAATATGTTTAAGAGTAATATGCTTTACTATTCCTCGAAAATACATAAAGTCTGACAAAAAACGTTGAGGCTTTCTTTTTGTAAAATAAATAGTTATTTCTGCAAAAAATGCGATACCGATATATTTTAACAAACTGACCTTTTGGTTTCGTCTCTGGATCGAGCATTCCCGTTCATTGAGATGAATTGCGTTGCCAAGTGTGTCACATAGAATCTAGAAAATAAAACAAAGTTAATAAACCAAAACTGTATGGTAGATTCGTTTTGTACGAATAGATTATTCTACCGTATTCTACCGAATACGGGAAATATAAAACGGGAAAGAACCCACCTCATCCTCAGATGTACATATTTATCACATCTACATATTATGCGATGAAGATAGCATGCGATGAAGGGGGAATATAACATATCTCTCAATACAACAACCATTTTTTGCAGGTCGGAGCCCAAATCCAATCCCAACCTAATTTTTCAAATTTCAATCATATGATACGAAATTTGGTATGAAGATAGTTTGACAATTTTTCTCGCTGCTGGCAGAGCGGGATTTTTCAATTTTCAAATTATTTCGCTACAACAATCCGTTAAGCAATTAAGCAATATTCTATTTAGCAATATTTAACCATCTCTGTTGTCTTTTAATATTGGTTAGCTGTACACAGTGGGTTAGGTTTAACCCCATTGGTTAGCACTACAGTGAGTTCACCTGATTGGTTAGCAGTGGGATGTATTAACAGTGCAGTAGGTCACCGTGGGATGCATTAACAGTGCAGTAGGTCACCGTGGGATGCATTAACAGTGCAGTAGGTCACCGTGGGATGCATTAACAGTGCAGTAGGTCACCGTGGGATGCATTAACAGTGCAGTAGGTCACCGTGGGATGCATTAACAGTGCAGTAGGTCACCGTGGGATGCATTAACAGTGCAGTAGGTCACCGTGGGATGCATTAACAGTGCAGTAGGTCACCGTGGGATGCATTAACAGTGCAGTAGGTCACCGTGGGATGCATTAACAGTGCAGTAGGTCACCGTGGGATGCATTAACAGTGCAGTAGGTCACCGTGGGATGCATTAACAGTGCAGTAGGTCACCGTGGGATGCATTAACAGTGCAGTAGGTCACCGTGGGATGCATTAACAGTGCAGTAGGTCACCGTGGGATGCATTAACAGTGCAGTAGGTCACCGTGGGATGCATTAACAGTGCAGTAGGTCACCGTGGGATGCATTAACAGTGCAGTAGGTCACCGTGGGATGCATTAACAGTGCAGTAGGTCACCGTGGGATGCATTAACAGTGCAGTAGGTCACCGTGGGATGCATTAACAGTGTAGTAGGTCACCTGATTGGTTAGTAGTGGGATACATTAACAGTGCAGTATGTCACCTGATTGGTTAGCAGTGGGATACATTAACAGTGCAGTAGGTCACCTGATTGGTTAGCAGTGGGATACATTAACAGTGTAGTAGGTCACCTGATTGGTTAGCAGTGGGATACATTAACAGTGCAGTAGGTCACCTGATTGGTTAGCAGTGGGATACATTAACAGTGCAGTAGGTCACCGTGGGATGCATTAACAGTGCAGTAGGTCACCGTGGGATGTATTAACAGTGCAGTAGGTCACCGTGGGATGCATTAACAGTGCAGTAGGTCACCGTGGGATGCATTAACAGTGCAGTAGGTCACCGTGGGATGCATTAACAGTGCAGTAGGTCACCGTGGGATACATTAACAGTGCAGTAGGTCACCGTGGGATGCATTAACAGTGCAGTAGGTCACCGTGGGATGCATTAACAGTGCAGTAGGTCACCGTGGGATGCATTAACAGTGCAGTAGGTCACCGTGGGATGCATTAACAGTACAGTAGGTCACCGTGGGATGCATTAACAGTGCAGTAGGTCACCGTGGGATGCATTGACAGTGCAGTAGGTCACCGTGGGATGCATTAACAGTGCAGTAGGTCACCGTGGGATGCATTAACAGTGCAGTAGGTCACCGTGGGATGCATTAACAGTGCACTAGGTCACCGTGGGATGCATTAACAGTGCAGTAGGTCACCGTGGGATGCATTAACAGTGCAGTAGGTCACCGTGGGATGCATTAACAGTACAGTAGGTCACCGTGGGATGCATTAACAGTGCAGTAGGTCACCGTGGGATGCATTGACAGTGCAGTAGGTCACCGTGGGATGCATTAACAGTGCAGTAGGTCACCGTGGGATGCATTAACAGTACAGTAGGTCACCGTGGGATGCATTAACAGTGCAGTAGGTCACCGTGGGATGCATTGACAGTGCAGTAGGTCAGTGTGGGATGCATTAACAGTGCAGTAGGTCACCGTGGGATGCATTAACAGTGCAGTAGGTCACCGTGGGATGCATTAACAGTGCAGTAGGTCACCGTGGGATGCATTGACAGTGCAGTAGGTCACCGTGAGATACATTATTAACAGTGCAGTAGGTCACCGTGGGATGTATTAACAGTGCAGTAGGTCACCGTGGGATGTATTAACAGTGCAGTAGGTCACCGTGGGATGCATTAACAGTGCAGTAGGTCACCGTGGGATGCATTAACAGTGCAGTAGGTCACCGTGGGATGCATTAACAGTGCAGTAGGTCACCGTGGGATGCATTAACAGTGTAGTAGGTCACCTGATTGGTTAGTAGTGGGATACATTAACAGTACAGTAGGTCACCGTGGGATGCATTAACAGTGCAGTAGGTCACCGTGGGATGCATTAACAGTGCAGTAGGTCACCGTGGGATGCATTAACAGTGCAGTAGGTCACCGTGGGATGCATTGACAGTGCAGTAGGTCACCGTGAGATACATTATTAACAGTGCAGTAGGTCACCGTGGGATGCATTAACAGTGCAGTAGGTCACCGTGAGATACATTATTAACAGTGCAGTAGGTCACCGTGAGATACATTATTAACAGTGCAGTAGGTCACCGTGGGATGTATTAACAGTGCAGTAGGTCACCGTGGGATGCATTAACAGTGCAGTAGGTCACCGTGGGATGTATTAACAGTGCAGTAGGTCACCGTGGGATGCATTAACAGTGCAGCAGGTCACCGTGGGATGTATTAACAGTGCAGTAGGTCACCGTGGGATGTATTAACAGTGCAGTAGGTCACCGTGGGATGCATTAACAGTGCAGTAGGTCACCGTGGGATGCATTAACAGTGCAGTAGGTCACCGCGTGGGATGTATTAACAGTGCAGTAGGTCACCGTGGGATGCATTAACAGTGCAGTAGGTCACCGTGGGATGCATTAACAGTGCAGTAGGTCACCGTGGGATGCATTAACAGTGCAGTAGGTCACCGCGTGGGATGTATTAACAGTGCAGTAGGTCACCGTGGGATGCATTAACAGTGCAGTAGGTCACCGTGGGATGCATTAACAGTGCAGTAGGTCACCGTGGGATGCATTAACAGTGCAGTAGGTCACCGTGGGATACATTAACAGTGCAGTAGGTCACCTGATTGGTTAGCAGTGGGATACATTAACAGTGCAGTAGGTCACCTGATTGGTTAGCAGTGGGATACATTAACAGTGCAGTAGGTCACCGTGGGATACATTAACAGTGCAGTAGGTCACCTGATTGGTTAGCAGTGGGATACATTAACAGTGCAGTAGGTCACCTGATTGGTTAGCAGTGGGATACATTAACAGTGCAGTAGGTCACCGTGGGATACATTAACAGTGCAGTAGGTCACCTGATTGGTTAGCAGTGGGATACATTAACAGTGCAGTAGGTCACCTGATTGGTTAGCAGTGGGATACATTAACAGTGCAGTAGGTCACCGTGGGATACATTAACAGTGCAGTAGGTCACCTGATTGGTTAGCAGTGGGATACATTAACAGTGCAGTAGGTCACCTGATTGGTTAGCAGTGGGATACATTAACAGTGCAGTAGGTCACCTGATTGGTTAGCAGTGGGATACATTAACAGTGCAGTAGGTCACCTGATTGGTTAGCAGTGGGATACATTAACAGTGCAGTAGGTCACCTGATTGGTTAGCAGAACGGTAGATTCACGTTACCTGCATTTCAATGTGTCTCGGATTCTCGATAAACTTCTCGATGAGAAGTCTGTTGTCCCCGAAGCTACTGAGCGCCTCTTGCGACGAGAGTCTGTATCCCTGAAGCACGTCGGCGTCGTTCCACGCGATACGCATTCCCTTACCGCCGCCACCGGCTGACGCCTTAATCATAACCGGGTAACCGATAGAGTTAGCGATAGTAACGGCATGGCAAGGTGTCTCAACCTGGAGGAATTAAAGGGATAACTTTTCATAACAATGGGACTCACAATTAGCAAATATGAACATGCATTTTATACACCACGGCTCGGAATATAATGTTGTAATTCAGTGACATGCCCCCACAACCCCCCCCCCCCCCCCCCACCCCCGAAATAAACAACAAATTGTTTTTCTACAAGGAATTTGAAACATAGATAGTTTCATATCTTTATTCCTTCCTGTTTGAGCCAGAATCTTTATTTTCACTTTCAACCTTTAGTGTAGATACAAGCATTAAAAAAGTGTCTCCGGTGATATTTACCTTATAAAGTATTATTATATTTACCTTTACATTATACTATGTACTATATGTACTACGTTACACATTATACACCTATGTTAATTAACGGCCCGACAAGTTAACCGCGTTTATTGATGCCCGTCCGGTATTTTCAGCATCTGTTAAAACGGAACCCAACTTGTAGCAATATCGGAGTTTCGTGACTATGAGAATCATCTGAGATATAGGCGTTCAAATAGTGCAATAGTTACCGTTCGGGGGAGGCTATAAGATAATCACAGTATATTACGGGTCATGGTGTACTTTGTGTCAGAGAACTTTATCGTACAAATTTCAGTACAGTGTAAGTAACTATGGCTGAAAAACTACGATCTGTGATGGCGTATGCCCCCTTTAATGAAATTATGTTGGAATTACGTGAGTGTCAGTGCGACTTGTGTGATTAATCTCAAATTTAGTCCCAAATTAATCGCCTCATTTTCCTAGCCACTGTTACAGTTTCTAACTATATATGTACAGTCTACGAGTTCTACATATTATGTACAAGAATTATTTAATTGTACGTAATTTAATTTCGTGGTAATATATTGTATTATTAATAATCCACACAGCCAATTAATGCCATCAGGTAATAAAGTTATCGATTAAAATATAATGTGCGGTGTCCGCACCGTACCGGTAAACTACAAACTGCACACAATTTCAATTAACACCCATAAACATAAAGCACATAAAGATCGATGAACAAAAGAAGAAAAAGCGCCAAAATCTAGTGTTGACGAGGGGACCACCACCCAAACTCTGGGTTGGTTGGTTGGTTGGTTGGTTGACGAGGGGACCACCACCCAAACTTTTTAAATGATAAGTTTAGAATTTCGTTAATACGTAATAAATAAAGAGACCCAGCGAAATTAGATTTTTTTAGATTTTTTGAGACTTACAAGATAATAACTGTCTATATTTACTACTACTATTAGGTCGAGCAAACTCGGATATATTCTATAGGAGTATTACGATTTATGATATTTGTTGAGTTTTATTGGAAATATGATATTTGTTTTGTTGTTTCATTCATTATTTTTAGGTGATTAGTTGCTATGGGTTCCGTTATGGGCTAAGCAAAGCAAAGCAAACAGTCGGCCGAAGCCGGAGGCGACCCGAAGGCACCTCTTTCGATAGCTGCTACCCGAGGGTAGGGGTGGGCGCTACTCCTATCCCAAGATTGCTCCCAGTTATTTAACTGGTACTTTTAACCGTTATGGGGTAAAGTTATGTAATGACGGTGCAATTCTGCAATATGTAAATTGTATATGTATGACGGTGCAATAATTATAATTATCAATAAAACTACTTACTAACTACCATTGACGAACACCGTTCGTTCACTTAATTCAGATGGGACTGGTTATATCCCTGTTTCCGCTCAAATTGTATTCTCGGTGGACTTTCATACCTGTTGCTACACCGCCGCCCGGTGCAAAACATGGCTACACCCGACCTTCGAGCCAGTTTGCATAACTGTTTACTCCAAGTATGTTACCATGACTACAGCCAAGGGATCCTCAAGCGGCAGAGATAGGCGTTCCGCTATTCAGTTATAATATTCTTTCCATTAAACTTTACGAGCCGAACCGGTGTTTGTTCCGCAATTAATAGCACTGCGCATCCAATGCGACTAGCTAGCTACCACGCTCCACTCAGTTTAGTTAAGGTTTTACTGCTAAGCCGTCAGTCAACACCAGGGCATATCGCCCCTCTGATTGCTCTTCACTACATAACAAGGGTGTGGCTAGTGGTTGGAGCATTATTTCAGATTTATACCAGAACTGAATCTATCTAAATTTTGTTATCTCTGTGTTTGACGGAAATACATATTATAAATAAATATTATTAATATTTAAAACTGGCAAACTTAGTACACATTAATTGACCCCCCCCCCCTCACAAATTTTTCTACAAATCTTAATTCGATTGCATGAAATTTGAATCAGAGATAGTTTCACTCAACTCCTCCTGGATGGGTGAGCCACAATTTTTATATTTGCTTTCATTCTTTAGCTACAAGCATTTTAAAAAGGTGTCTCCGGTGATATTTCACCAGTTACACCGCAGTTATTCTTTAATCTTTGTAGTGGTTTGTTGGTACCAATAGAAAGCTGACCTTGCAAGGATTCCAAATTATGTTAAAATATTTAACCTTGGTTGGAAAATAGATGAGATATGAGCGTTCAAAAGTTGCATGTATTTGCTTCCTCTAAAGGTCAATTATTATATTTAATAGAAATATCATATTCTGGAACATTTTGTTAATGTATGAATAGTTACGTAATAGTATAATTAAAGAGGTATTGCATTGTTGCCCAGCTACGTATTAGGATAAACTAAATGTTCCAGAATATGGTACATTTATTAAACGCCACTAATAGAATGCCACCCCAAATTAGATGATTTAACACCAAAATTAATTACTTTGCAACAAATATATTTTTTTGTAGCACCAATTCACACCCCCCCCCCCCCCCCAAAAAAAAACAATTATTCATCCCCCAAAAACAATTATTCATCCCCCAAAAACAATTATTCATCCCCCAAAAACAATTATTCATCCCCCAAAAACAATTATTCTACCCCCAAAAACAGTTATTGATTCCTCAAAAACAATTATTCATCCCCCAAAAACAATTTTTCATCACCCCAAAACAATTATTCTACTCCCAAAAACAATTATTGATTCCTCAAAAACAATTATTCATCCCCCAAAAATAATTACTTGTTAACCAAAAAAAATTATTCCAGCACCAAATATTTTATATAACCTACGCTTTGTTCAGTTGCCATGCTCCAAGTATTCGTACCGATAGGCCTATTGCCTATCTATTATTGCCTATGGCCTATTACTTATTATGTTATAAGTTTCAGTATTACGGCAGTACTGAAGTTTTTGTCTAACTTCCAGGAAGTGCTAGACCTATTGCTGCAGTAGTATTTATTTTGGGGGATTATGTATTTATTTTTGGCGAAAATTTATTTGTTTTGGTAAAATTTGTAATTATTTTGTGAGTTTTGTCATTTATTTTGGTGCTAATAATTGGTTTTGGTGTTGAATAATTGTTTTTGGTGTTGAATAATTTTTGTTGGGGTCACATTATTTAATTTTGTGTAAAATAATTTTTTTGGTGTATTTTTCATCAATTTTGGGATGACTTTAATTGGTAGCCTTTATTAAATAGAATTAATTCGCCAGCAGGGGAAGCAAATACATGCAACTTTCGAATGCCCATAGCCATAACTCAGCTATTTCCCAAATAAATTCAAATATTTTAACATATTTGGAATCCTTGCATGGGCAGCTTTCTACTGTAATGGTTCACGATAAGGTTGAAGAATGATTACACTGTGACCTGTGAAATATCGCCGAATACACCTTTTTCAAACACTTGTAGTTAAGGATAGAAATCAAAAATAAAAATTCTGGCTCACCCACGGAGGA
>JAUCBJ010005447.1:0-48108 GCA_032718475.1 Nemertoderma westbladi
TTAGACTATATTTGAAAGTTATTTTTTGTGGTACTAAAATAATATCGTCTGGTGTGTTTAAAATTGGCCAAACCAAATAATTAAAAAAATAGGCCACAAAATGGCACTCTGCTGTGGCCAAAAGTGCCTTTTTGTGCAAAAGGTATTCTGAACAAGTGTCAACATTTCTGAACAAATTTCAAATCATTCCAGCAAAAATCGGCGGAGAAATAGCCGATTTCATGACAAAATATCATTCTTAGTTAAAGGCGTTTAATATGTCGCTTCATTTTTAAATTTAATATGTAGTCTGCGAAAATAACAATATTACGATCCATCGGTATTGTCTTATTTGCTTACATTTCATAATATCGATCTTACGATTTATATTTTCATTAACTTTTTTTATTTTCTGAATTTATTTACTATTTCTCACTGAAAGTGGATATGTTTATTGAATTTTAATAGCAGCAAAATGGCCTACTTTAAGACCATGTACTTAAAAGGCCATTAAAAAGGATATGGCCCCTACAAAACAATGCCCCCTGTCCTAAAGGCCTGTTTACACGTGGCAACTTTTAGAGCAACTTTCTCGGCAACTAGCAATGTGTTTGGAGCAATTTAATTTAATCGCTGTTTAATGTTTACACGTGGCAACTTTACCAGCAACTTCACCAGCAACTTGGCCGGAAACTTTTATAGCAACTTGGCTATTTTGACTGTAAAATAGTGGATACTGTTTCAGTATGCATACACCCCTCACCAAATTATATATACTATCTAGTTTTTGATAATTTCTTTTTTTTTTAAATTTTGAAAAAATTAATGTTCTAAAACAAATATTTTTTTAGACAAAGGCCTTGTTAGTATTTAAAAAGAACGGGATGGATATAATACGTATATAAAATGAATAAAATAACTTTTTAGGCCGCGTTCACACTACCGAGTCAAAGTCAAAGTTAACCCTATTAAACCTGGACAAGGAGGGGGCCAATATGACCCCCCCCCCCCCCCGTGGTTTTTTTATTATAATTCTGCAACAAACGCAGTTGGGAATCTGAAATTTTATGACTTTTCCTAAAAATCTATTGTATTCCTAGTAGTGAAAACCGTTTTCAAAAATATTGGGTAGTTTTCGAGTTATAGACCATTTTTTAACCCTACTTTTGGCACTTTTTTTGAAACGTTTTTTGAAAATTACATTTCATTAAATATGAATTGTTTGTTATTTTTTTTTAATTTTTATTTACACCGGTTTTTTGGTCTTAGCAATTGGATGGAATTCATATAAATTGATTTAGAAATTTCAAACTTGTTTTTTCGGCGGGTGCCAAATTTTGGTGCCAGCACCAAATTTTGAAATATGTCAATTTTGTAAATTGATTGTTTGAAACTTGTTTTTTACGCAATTGGGGTTTTTTGGGGTTCTGGTTTCGATGAAATATATACGAGTTGCGTATCAAACTTGTATTTTTCGGTGCTGTGTGCAAATTTTGGTGCCAGCACGAAATTTTGAAAATCCATTCAATAGATAAAATTGCTTGTGACAATTTATTTCTTGCATTTTAGAGGTTTATGGCTGTTCTGAATTCAATGGAATATATAATTATCGAACTAGACATCTCAAACTTGTATTTTTCGGAAGTGGGTGCAAAATGTGGTGCTAGCACCAAATTTTGAAAACCATCAAATATATCAATTGATTGTGCCATCTTGTTTCTTGCGTTATACGGGTTTGTTAGGGTTCTGAATTCAATGGAAACAGTAAAAATTCATAAGAGTTTTCAAACTTATATTTTTCGGTGCTGTGTGCAAATTTTGGTGCCAGCACGAAATTTTGAAAATCCATTCAATAGATAAAATTGCTTGTGACAATTTATTTCTTGCATTTTAGAGGTTTATGGCTGTTCTGAATTCAATGGAATATATAATTATCGAACTAGACATCTCAAACTTGTATTTCTCGGAAGTGGGTGCAAAATGTGGTGCTAGCACCAAATTTTGAAAACCATCAAATATATCAATTGATTGTGCCATCTTGTTTCTTGCGTTATACGGGTTTGTTAGGGTTCTGAATTCAATGGAAACAGTAAAAATTTCATAAGAGTTTTCAAACTTGTATTTTTCGCCGGTGGGTGAAAATTGTTGTGCCAGCACCAAATTTTGGAAAATGAGTAAATTGATCAGTAGATAGTATCATCTTGTTTCTTGCGTTATACGGGTTTATGAGGGTCCTGAATCCGAATGAATCAATAAAAACAGCACTGGACATCGCAAACTTGTACTTTTTGGTGATGGGTACGAAATTTGTTGCTAGCACCAAAATTTGTGAAATTACGTCGCAAAATACAAGTAGCAATGATCTGGCATATTTGAAATGTATTCCATTAGAATCAGCGCCCTAGAAAACCTGAAAATGTGAATTTATAGCATCATGTAAGTGAATTAAAAATTTTGTGTTCTAACTGAAAAGTGCTGGTTACTTGTTTTTTCATTTTTTTCCTACGCAGAGAGGACTAAACAGCCATTTATCGTAATCATATAATTTTAAATATTTTCCATTGTATTTTGCGCCCCAGAAAACCTATTTTGAAAAACAATTAGCCGAAAAATGTAACTTTCAAATTTTGTGAAAATTGTGCACTACTTGTAATTTTGGTGCTGCAATATTACCACCCCAGTAAATTCAGACGTTTTCGTTAATATTTGTAGATTTTAAAGGGAGGGGTCAATATGACCCCCCCCCCCCCCCCCCCCGGTATTTGTACATCATTTTATAGCCCGGTACTAATAGGGTTTTAAAAGACAAAATGTAAAACATATCACATGAAATTAATTTTTTCTAGAATGCACTTATGTATTATATTAGGCCTATATAATGTATTATTATTTATTATTGCTAGCTAGCTATATTTATTTTCTTTTGAATTTGACCTTGACTTTGACTCGGTAGTGTAAACGCGGTCTTAAAATTTTTGAAATTTTTCAATTTAATTATCATGATATCTAGTAAAATTTATGGTAGCTAATAAATAATAAAAGCAATGATTAAAGTAATTTCAACAAGAAATTTTTTTTTAAATTTTAAATTTTATTGTTGTTGTTTATTATTTGTTGTTTTATTGTTGTTTTTCAAAATTTCTAGCTACAATCTTACTGTCAAAATTTTAAATGTTCTAGAATAAAAACCTCATGATAAAAGCTATTTTTCAAAATAAAAAATTGGACTTCTGGATGTCTCTCACAAAAAACCGCTTTATCTAATACTGTTTAATTTAATTTGAATATATTTATAAAAACCTTTAAAAAGGATTGTCCCATGCAATGCAATATTCCATTGGAGCCACTAAAATTCAAAATGACCTCTATTGGACACTGTTCATAAAGGGCCACCAAAAAATGAAATGGCTCTTACAAGACATTGTCCATTAGAGCCACTTAAATATGAAATATATTTCATATATATTAGGCAATTTTCCCTTAAAGCCATCAAATCTGAAATGGCCCATATTGGATAGTATCGCTTGGAGCCACTCAATTATAATGTGGCCCGATATTAGCCAATTTGATCAAACGCCTTTGAAAAGGCAATGGCCCAGGCAAGACCTTGTTCCATTTGAGCCAAAAGTTCGAAATGGCCTTAATTAGTCACTGTTCATAAAGGGCCACTAAAAAATATAATGGTTCTTACAAGACAATGTCCCCTTGGAGCCACCCAAATGACAAATATTATTCTGATTTTCTAAAAATAAAAAAAATAAAATGTTTGTTACAATATGTTTTGTTACATTATGTCAACTTAACAGCGTTCTGGTGAATTACTCATAACGCTGCAAAGTACTACTTTGCAGCGTTGCGGCCTATAGGACGGAACGTTGCAAAGTAATCAATGACATGGAAACAACTTCAATTACCGTATTCCAGAATGTATTATTTCCATTTATGTTAATGATTGCAGCTTTATTATCCAATTTGCAGTGACGGGACTAGCTTACTGGATGTAAATAATTGTTTAACATTGTACTGTAATCTATTATGGCGAAACGTCCAATAGAAGACACTAAATTAACCAAAGAAAGTGACGACAGTGTTCAGTAAAACTCAATGGACACAGACGGTGAATAAGTTTGCTTCAGTCGACTATAGTCAAGATGGATTAATGATTTATCACATCCAAGCAGGAGATAACTTCCAATAAACTTTAATTAAATTTAAATGTATAAATTAATACTGTGTACCAGTGTACCTGTTAATAAATTTCACTTATATTCGATATAGTACATGATTAAAATGTATAAATGAGCAACCATAAAATCCTTTCTTCACAAACCGAACGCTGATAAGTTGACATAATGTAACAAAATTACATCCATCATTGCTTGCAAAGGTCACTTTTCAGCGTTAAAGACCCTTGTTTATTGATGTAAACCTCCCTCACTGCGCTCGCTCGGTACATAAATAAACTCGGGTCATAACGCTGCAAAGTGCTACTTTGCACACAATGATATACTGTAAATAGTTATTAGATCTAATTAATACGAGATAAAATTCACATTATATTTAATGGGCCTATAGATAATTGTTACATTAGGGTAAGAGGCAAAACATTTCTACAGTCTACATTTATGTCTCCAATATATGAATTACTGGTGGGGGATGGAATTCGTAGGGGTCATAAGATGTATTTACGCTAGTCTATAAACTAATCCCCCACCAATGACAAAATGTTAATAATGAAGTGTATAGTACGCGAAATAGTGATAAGTTATCCTTCCTAGAGGTACCGAACGGTCATACATTATTTCTTAAAAAAGCACAAATTTTAATCGCTTGTCAGTGAGAATTTATTAAAACCTGTTGTTATTTACAGTATTGTCTCGAGAAATCACATCCGCGTTTTTGACTGTCGGTCATAAGTGATAATAATTATCTATAACGAAAGACTTAAAATCGTCTAAAAACTACTTATTGTACAACTCATAATCAGAAATTACAGAAAAGTGAATTGTATACATTATTGTAGATATATATATTTCTTTAAATATCTGCAAAGGCATTTTTGGCTGTAGAATTAAATTGATAATAAATACTATTGTTTACCGCTAGGGGTGCAAGTTAAATTCATAAGAACTAAAGGCAATTTCCTTGTAATTGTTTATTTTGGGCCATTATGCCTAGATTGGGCCATTTTGTTCTAGGTGGGCCATATTTGCCCTAAGAGGACGTGTACCTTTTGGGCCATCGTAGTAGGATTAGGGCCATTGCTCCAAGCCCAAGGCCATTTAAGGGCCATTGGACCTTTAAAAGGTGGCCCTAATAGTGGGAAAGCTTATATATATATATATATATGTCGATTCCATTGAGGCCGTTTTGATCTACTGTAAACTGTCGTATGATATTTTAATGGATGTTCAACTTTAACTTCTTCTTTCTTTTAACTTCGACGCAATCAAATATAACTGTAACCGTAGCCTATGGACTTTCGTCTGTTGTTTTGTTGTTACTGTAATTTGCATCAAGTGCCATGCCCCCCCCCCCCCCAACCCCCCTTGCTTCCAAGTCCTACAGTAGATCTACCACGATTTATATGATAAGGGCTGGTAATCCCAGCACAGCATTCTTAAAAATGTAGCTGCAATGCAGCATGCCGATCCTAGTAATCCCGGAGGGTTATTGAAATCCCGGGATCAGAAATGGTCCAATCCCAGGATAAATCTTGGGATTTATAATTTCAGGAATAATGCAGGTGAAAAAATACTGTCAATTAATACCATTGAATATCCTTCAATTTAATATAATTTATTACTACTAGTATATATATATTAATTAACCTTAGTTAACCTAATGTTATCCTACTATACCCACCCTTCCTCCCGAACCACCATTTTAATACATGTCGTACTACCATAGTGATCTCTATGTAAAGTCGCTATGGATACTACTATCTGCTATTGTCTCCCCCGGGCAAAGCCTGTCGTATAAATACCAGTGCATGGTCGTTTATTTTATCTTGTTTATTTATTTTCAAAGCAACTTGGGAAACAGAGTGGAAGGGTTTACTGTGGCAGGCATTCCTTGGCTTAATGAGTCTTTAATCACAGGATTGCATTATCTTCCGGGATCCCAGGATAACCAGCCCTATATATGACGAAACAGATGGGATCAAGACATACTATATGCCAAGGCGTACTATGTAATATGCCTTAGATGCGACAGTGGGTTGGTAGGATGTTACTGACTGACTGAAAATTTGAACAAACAAATTTCCGGATTTTATATTTTTTACTTTCAAACAAAATACAATCAAATACCAAAATACATACAATCAACTAAAAACGTAATTTTTTTAGACTAGTTATAATTTATATTAATTAAGTACAATTATTTTTGAGTCATTCTATATTATAAATGAACTACTGTACTAAATTACTTAATTAAATAGAACTATATGTAACAATGTGTTCATAATCACTCGGGGGCCGTCCATGTATGACGTCTGCACTTTTCCCCAAAATGTTGACCCCCTCCCTCCCCTAAATCAGATGTCATCAGATAGGCGTTGACCCCCCCCCCCCTCCCCTCCCCTAAATCAGATTTTAAAAAAAATTGTAATAAACTATTATATTATGAAGATTATTTATAATCACTTGTAAATCATTCAATTACTATTTTTAATCAAATTATGAATTATATAATTATAGTAAATTATTAATTAATATTATAATATAATAATAGTTATTCAATCAGCCAGGGACTGATTCTATCCTCAATAATAGACAGAATTGTAGTACTGCAGTCTCTAACAATCATTAGCTTAGTATTAATGTTTCATTTTCAGGCGAACCGCAGTACCCCAGTAGCACGCGTCCCAATCACTGAAACATGGTGACTGGTAACTGAAACAGAAGGTCGTGCTACGGGCCTTCGGGGGCTTCGAACAATTTAAATAGGCAAGCTATTTACTCTTCTGCTATATCTCTTCTAGCACCTATAAATGAACATGCTGACGTCAGATTTTGGCTGACCCCCTCCCCTCCCCTCATCAGCACGTCGTCAGATTTTCCAAACCCCCCTCCCCCCCCCCTAAAGTGCTGACGTCATACTTGGACGCCCCCCGAGGATATGTTTCGGTTTTCCTTTTTACGTAATTTTTAAGTGCAATTAATTGTTGCCCGTGCCCGTAAGTGTTCTCGTAACCTGAGTTATGTTTTCCCTTTTACTTCATTTTTAATTTTCAATACTTACTGATTAATAAAAGAGTGTATTATTATAATTATTATTTATTATTATTAAAACATTTCAATACCAGCAACAAATAGCAGGTTGAGCGCAAACTGGTCGAAGCCATACATTGTTATGATGGGCTGGATGAGGCAACGCGTCCAGTTCGCAATCATTCGCGGTATGTCTCATTGCCTCCACGGATCGTGAATCAAGTGGCATTCTGGTCTTGGGTTGGAAGACGGTGCTGGCCTCCCAGGAATATAGACTGCATAGAAACTGTAGAGAACGACTTCGACCCCATCTAACAACTAACACAAATATACTCTATCCTCATTTCATTATATAATTATGAAACAGTATTATTATTATGCTATATGCTGTATTTCACTCCTTATATGCTAATAAATTTTGTTTCAATACCAGAATACTACTTGCTTTCGGTTTACTGATTTAAGCCAATTTAGTTTCCATTTTTTATTGGTGATGAAAAATTTCCAAACTAAAGACGAAAGTGTAAAAAGTTTCAAATTAAAGTATATATGTAAAGTATTCGCAGTATTCGCTCCTCCTTGCCATTGTCCCGGGTACTCTCCATTCGCTATATTCACTCCTCCTTGCTGTTGTCCCAGGTACTCTCAGTTCGCCGTATTCGCACCTCCTTGCTGTTGTACCAGGTACTCTCCGTTCGCCATATTCGCTCCTCCTTGCTGTTGTACCAGGTACTCTCAGTTTGCTATATTCACTCCTCCTTGCTGTTGTCCCAGGTACTCTCAGTTCGCCGTATTCGCTCCTCCTTGCTGTTGTACCAGGTACTCTCCGTTCGCCATATTCGCTCCTCCTTGCCATTGTCCCGGGTACTCTCCATTCGCAATATTTGCTCCTCCTTGCCATTGTCCCGGGTACTCTCCATTCGCTGTATTTGCTCCTCCTTGCCGTTGTCCCGGGTACTCTCCATTCGCTGTATTTGCTCCTCCTTGCCGTTGTCCCGGGTACTCTCCATTCGCTGTATTTGCTCCTCCTTGCCGTTGTCCCGTGTACTCTCCATTCGCCGTATTCGTTCCTCCTTACTGATGTCCTGGGTACTCTCCGTTCGCCTTGCTGTTGCTGTTGTCCTGACTACTCTCCGTTCGCCTTATAAATAAGCAGGTATACAGTGCTGGAGTGCTGCTTGTACCCCAGGCGGTGACTGCTGCACTGTACTACAGTACTAATGTAGAAGTCCCTGCCTAACGAACTGCCTAATTTATACAAAGATAGTATTAGGTATCTGAATGTTGATATCAATGGTATTCCGAGGCGTACAGTGGCGTACAGAGGCGTACAGTGGCGTCACGACCAATCACAGATAGTTTTTAAATTTTGAATAATTTTTAAACTGAAAATACCAATATTTAAACTCGGCTATTTTAGCATCTTATTGAATTCTGTAAACGCCATTATGTTTCTGTGATATTATTGCATCTAATTAATCTGGTTTTGAATTTGAGTCGTGAACCCCATTGTGACAAAATTTGATTTTTTTTGCTAGCATTATGCGTTTTAAGATTCAAAATCCTCTTCTTTTAAGATTCAGAATGTTCCTTTTTAATTTTTTTTAAATAGTTTAAAATATTTTATGAACATAAAAAAAGGCTAAATAAAACTAAATGAAACGAAACATTTCTGCATTTAAGGAAGTAACTTTACATTCATAAACTGTTTCTGACTTCTTTTAAAATGTTGTGAAGTTTCAATTGTGAAACATAAAGATAAATTTGATGTTATCATTTCATATATTAGGCATCGTTCTGAAAACATTCATTCACCTTAAATAATGTGATATCATTTATATGGTGTATACAGTACATATTACAACACAAAGTGCACTCAAGATTACCTTTAACTTAAAGTCCTAACTTTACAAACACATTTTATATTCGTATATCCCTCTAGCGGTTATTATATGAATCTTGAGTTAGGTGTATATTTGCAACGAAAAAAAGAGAGTTAGCACAATACCATACAAAGATGATGTTAGAACTATAACGTCTTGGTGGGTATTATTAGTGTGTGCATTGTGTTTGTTTAGGATAAACAAACTGTATCTATATTAGTGTGTCATAGTTAGAAAAGTTCTAAAGATATCGATTTCAAAGACCCCCTTGGAAATAAGCTGCAAAGCTTTAGGGGTAATCCTATAGGTTATTTTGTACAATACCTGTACATTGTTTGGTGTATTTGTTGTTTGGTGTATTTGTTATTGTTTTTACATAATGTATAAATTAATATATCTATTTAACTTGAGTATTTAAAGTGGGTTTAACCTCGCGAATTAGTAGGGCTTCTTTGATTAGAGATTATTGCCCTGCTTCCTATGTTGGTGAAACTACCTGACAATTTTGTGCCCGCATAGGTGAACATACGGCAACATTTCATCTAACTGACAAACGTGTAATATCTATTTACATTCCTTTGTGTAAAGTAGCACTTTACACTGTGATGATCCGAGTGCTTTGTTACACGAACGAACGTAGTGAGTGAGTGAAAATAAAGCCACGAGGATCAGAACACTGTAAAGTACTTTGCAACAAGTATTTATGTATTTTTATTCCAAAATTTTAACATTACGAAATGATTGTATATATTATAAAGTGATAGAAACTGCACAAATTAAATTAGTTGCTGTATAAATAAATGTAAAAATAACATAAATTATGTTATAAAAAAGTTAGCTTATTTTTATGGTGGCGTTTGGAGCTATGTTAATAGTTTATAACTACTGGTTTTTAATATCTACCGGTAGGTAATGTAGTAGGTCTATCTTATCTGGCTGTCAGGCAATTATTAATAAATACCACCTATTGTTTATGTGGTAACCAATGACGCCATAACTATACATCATTGGTTACCACATAAACAAGGGACATTACAACACCAATACTAAATGTACAGGCCAAATACTGCAATGACCTCTAAATTTGTAAGGTGGTGCTAAATAACAACTCGCTGTTAATACTAACGGCACTGAGTAATGTTACAATTTTGGAATAAAACTAGTTAATTACTCAGCCGTTCTAGAACATTCACTTACTGAGGACCACCCAACTGATACTAAACACTTTCTATACTTTCTTCTTCTAACACCCAATTCGACTCTCTAACCAAAGATTCTAACCTTCTAATTCGCGAGGTTAAACCCACTTTAAATCGATATCTCTAGAACTTCTCTAATTATCACACACCAATATACTGTAGATACAGTTACTATTAAATAAACATGTCAGAAAGAATTCCTTGTCACTAATTTCAGTTCACCGAATTTAAGACATTCTGTCCTCGTGTACCTGAGTTTTGCACTCGATTGAAATAGTCAATTAAAAAGAGACAAAAAGTGTTTCTTTCCTCTACATTTTTCGTATCGAAGAACATTACTTTATCTGAAAAATTCACTTTTCCTCAGGAATACAGGGAAAAAGTTGCACTTTCGCTCACTATTGTTACTATTAATCACTAAAGTAGTTACAGAATGTCTTTCTATCACTAAGTTTATAATAGACAATGAGAAATTTTAACTCAGTCAACTCATCCGCGATTTCCCGTTATCCCAATTCTGGGACCCGGATCCGGGTGTGTTCGTCGGTGCGCCATACACGCACTGGATGACACGTGGAATGGGCGGAGTTCGTGACGTCGGCATACCGTTCGTCAGTGTGGCTCGCCAACGACGGTTTTGCATATTTGCAAAGGACTACCACGGAAATGTATGTGAACTTTATTATTATATAGTGTTCTTTGTTCTAGAGTTCTACAGCTCTACGAACTATTAGTAGTACTATTTATTAGTACCGGTAAAATATTTCTACTAAATCTTACTTTGTAGGCCTATGACACATATATTTATGGTGATTAGGTGATATACAATACATGTACCAGATACACGGACACGATACACGTGTACGGTACAGAGTGGTTTGCTATACAAACCTCAATGAATACTGCTCACTGTGATTGATTTAAACACATCCTTGAATATTATTCTCAAATTTTAATAATTTATAATAATATAGCTTACTCGACTCACGCAATGCATTGTTTATTCTTTTTTGATATAATAGATAGTAATTTTATCTTTATTATTGAGTCAACTTAGTTTAATTCATTATGTTTGCATTGCATTCCTTAGGCCGGCGTCAGTGTTAGCTTATTCAATCCCGCTAACACCCCATAAAGTTAAGCCGATAAGCAATATTGGGAGCCACGAGATTGGGTAATTAACCAACTCGTGCCATCCCAATGAGAATGGGAAGGAGAAGCACACAATGAGGGTCAGGGGCCAAACCCCTAACCCAGAGAGAACAGGTGGAGTGAACGGGAACACTCCAAAGGGCGCCAACAAGGGTATCAACCAATCAGAGGGGGGAAAGGCATCGATTAGGTAGAGTAACAAGGCCAACCGTGCAATATAGCCACTTGGCAGTAATCATATCAATTCAGTTATCTCAGTGCAATATTGGTGCTAGTTTAGGTTAGATAGTTTAGCTAGGGAAGGACCGGGACTTTAGTTACCGTATCCCGCCTTCCGTATACAACAACCATATTATCTCATATCTATACCTATATCTATATCTGTATACCCAAATATTATATACGACGAACAGCACAAACTCATTTACTCTTTATACACGGCGGGGACGCGTGAACTAACATCGGATAAACCGGGATCCCTCTTGGATCCCGTCACAGTAACTAAATCAGAGCTGCCGCCCTAGCTAACTAAACTCAGCAACCACCAGCCACCAATCTGCAGAAGAGAGATGAGTCGGTCAGGTGAGACGACACCGACACGGACCCCGGACGAAGAGCTAACGATCCGCGAGGCCGCAACCAGGCAACACAGGCCCACGACGCCGGAGCCATCGGTAACGGGCGACCCGGAAGTTCAAGATGAGGGGGACCGTCTGGAGTCAGAAGCCGAGTCGAGAGGAGGGGGAATCGAGTCGGAAGATAGAGAGAACGAGCTCGAGGGAGAAGGAGACGAGTCGACACGGGACGGGGGTCGACGCACCGGTGTCGCCGGCCAGCCACAGACCGAGGGCGACGAGTGGCCCACCGAAACGGCGACGGTGGGGCCGACGGTGCGGCGCCGGACGCGGAGAAATGGAGGAGTAATCGGTACCGATGTCGCCGGCCAGCCACAGGCCGAGGGCGACGGACAGCCCGCCGGAACGGCGACGGTGGGGCCGCCGGTACGACGTCGAACCCGGAGAGACGGACGAGAGGTCGGCGACGAGGACGTCGGGGTTTCTGAGCGACTTCGACGGGCTTACAACGCGACCCGGAGACTACTAGAGGAGGCCAGAAAGGGGAAAACGATAGACGAGGTAAAACTAAAGTCAGGACTAGGTAAGTCGGACAGACATTTATATTATCTGATGCGCTTCGGGCAGAGAGAACTAGCCGAGGAGAGAGCGAAAGGGGTTGCCAGTGAACTGTTTGAACTATGGGAATGTGGGAGTATGGAACCTAGCGTAGCGTCAGTGTACATAGGGCCATACTTGGTCGATGCCCGGGGAGTAAAATTAGTGGGCTGGAGGGGACCTGAAGGGGGCGAATCCGAGGTTAACCCCGAGGATTCGGCCTCGTCGGTCGGAGGAAGTTCCGGGAAGCGGGGGAAAGTTAGTGGATCGGGAAGGCGGAGGGAGTCCGTCGTAACCGATAAGTCTGCTACATCCTCCGCGAAAGGAAGACGGGTGAGAGAGGTAGGTGCCGCGTACCGTCTCGACCTGATAGAGCAAGGTCAGAAGGAAATGGATAAATGGATGAAATGGATTGGAGGAGGGGAGAATGCGGCTAGAGAGGGAAGCGACATTGATTAGAGAAACCGGAGAGAGGGCCGAAATGGCTTTGAGAGGCCTTGGGGAGTGTGAGGAAATAGAGGAAAAGGAGTGTAGGGAGCGTGAGGCGAGAGAGGAAAGGGAACGCAAGGAGCGTGAGGCGAGAGAGGAAAGGGAACGCAAAGAGCGTGAGGCGGAACGCAAGGAGCATGAGGCGAGAGAGGAAAGGGAACGCAAAGAGCGTGAGGCGGAACGCAAGGAGCATGAGGCGAGAGAAGAAAAGGAACGCAAGGAGCGTGAGGCGAGACGGGAAAGTGAACGCAAGGAGCATGAAGCGAGGCGAAGGGAGAGCGCTAGGAGAGTAGCAGAGCTGGCTGAGCGGGACGCGCGGGAATGTGAGAGGAGAATGGTAGAAGCTGAGCGAGAGCAAAAGGAGCTAAAGAGACGCCAAGGTGAGCTTGCGGAACATAGGATTAGACGCATGCACGAGCTGCAACTGGTGCGGGCGGGGACGTCTGAGAGCGGGACTGGCTCGAGTATTCTAGGGGAGCCAGGGGCCGTGGATACATTTATTAATACCCCACTTACAGGGACCGCACGACAGACCCAAAACTGGTGTGACCGTACGGGCGGGGGGGGGGGGGGGGGGGGTAATAATGATAATGGTACAGTAGACGTGGTTAATATTAATAGTACCGTATGGGATAATTCTAATCAAACCTTTATTGCAGGAAATACTTTGCCTAGTGATAGTAATCTAAATTTAAATCAGAACAATCCTAATATTAATGTAGAAAATAATTCTAATATTAATGTAGAAAATAATTCTAATATTAACGTAGCTACGCAAAATAATCCAAATAATCAAAGTAATAATCCAAATTCGAACTTACAAAATAATTTAAGTAACGTAATTACACAAAATAATCCAAATAACTTAAATAATGATCCGAGCCCGAATTTACAAAATAATTCAGATAGTGTAGTCGCGCAAAGTAATACAAATGATTTTATTTCGAACGAACAAATTAATTCCGTTTCTAATATGGGTGCTATTAACATAAACACGTCGGGCGTGAATAGCCAGACAGAGGAGGGCCTGGTAGGTCGTACAGTTGGCGGGCCGGAAGTAGCTGGGTTAGGTAGACCCAGCGAGGGCCTGGTAGGCCACACAGTTGGTAGGCAGGGAGTAGCTGGGTTAGGTAGACCCAGCGAGGGCCTGATAGGCCACGTAGTTGGTAGGCAGGAAGAGGCTGGGTTAGGTAGACCCAGCGAGGGCCTGATAGGCCACGTAGTTGGTAGGCAGGAAGAGGCTGGGTTGAATAGACCCAGCGAGGGCCTGGTAGGCCACACAGTTGGTAGGCAGGGAGTAGCTGGATTAGGTAGACCCAGCGAGGGCCTGGTAGGCCACATAGTTGCTAGGCAGGGAGCAGAGGGCCTGGTAGGCCACGTAATAGCAGAGGGAGAGGCGGGGGTGAATAGACCCGACCGCGGTAGGGTTGATGTGTCGACTAGAAAGGGATATAGTAGCGGGGTGAGAGATGGCGAAATTAGATGTGGCGAGTGGGGGGGGGGGGGGGGGGGGGGTACGAGAACCCCACAACAGCGAATTAGCGGTGAAAGGGGGGGGGGCAGAGAGTGTCCCACAGCCGTCAGCGGATAATGCGCGGGCCGAAATAGGTAAACCGCAACAACCGGCGACGGAAAGTAATAGGGGGATTGCGAGTATCCCCAGCGGCGTGCGACCGAGCAGAGAGAGACAGGTTGACGTCGTAAGAGGGCGGACGAAGCGTCGAGCCCGATCGGAAGAGGGAAGAAGAACAGTGGGGTTTAACCGGGAGGTCGACGAGAGATCTCACGAGCGGGAATACTCCACTGAAAGGAGAAGAAGAGAAGACAGCAGTGGAGGTATCTCCGCGAATGATAGAAGAGCGAGGACGGATAGCGAGCCGTCGGTAGTTGAGATGAGAACGGAGAGTCGATGGGGTCGGACTCCGGGAGATTGCCGTCGCCCCGGAGAGATGCGACCCGGCGAGGCGGGCTACGCGCCGATGGAGGGGTACGCGATGTACCGGTACGACGACGAGAACAGTAGGGGGGGGGGGGGGGGGGGGGGGGGTCGAAGAGAAACTTTCCGGCGGAATACACCTACCGATCGAGCATACGGTAGCCGCGGGGAGGATTATTCGAGAAGAATAAACTTCGATCCCGAACAACACATGCAGACTGTAGGACATACTGTAGGCCTTACTGCACATACCATAGGCCATACTGAGAGAGGCAATGTGGGCGATAGGACAGCGTGGACAACGGGATTAAACCCGGAAGTCGCGGAATACATACCGGCGGGTAGGCCAGAACCTGATAGGCCTATACCGGTACCAGTACAGCAGTATGACTACAGCATGCAGGGACATAACATATACCCAGGGGAGGGGGGAATTATTGCGGATAGGTGCATGGGCCCCAACATATTAACATCAACCCCAGTACCAAACATACCGGTGGGGGGGGGGGGGGGGGGGGGGACAGGGTGACATTTCCCCATCACAATATCAACAATATACCCCGATAGGAGCAAGAACAACGAGACCCTTGGATGAGAATAGGTCGTGTGATACAGACATATGGAGGGGGCCGCTACCCCCGATGACATACCCGAGTCAGAGAAAGTCAAGAAGTAGGATGGACGAACCGCACCAGACAGGAGAAACTACACAACATCCGTCGAACCCATTGGAAGCACAGGCGATGGGGATGGCCACGTTGATCGATGCGTTGAAAACGAGGATCGAGCTACCACCCGTGGAACCATTCA
This sequence comes from Nemertoderma westbladi, assembly GCA_032718475.1. Taxonomy (NCBI): domain Eukaryota; kingdom Metazoa; phylum Xenacoelomorpha; order Nemertodermatida; family Nemertodermatidae; genus Nemertoderma; species Nemertoderma westbladi. The sequence goes on from JAUCBJ010005447.1 coordinate 15,835, forward strand.
AATGCGATGGGAGCAGGCTGGAAGAATATCTACAGTTTCGGCGCATGTATAGTAACGAAATACTAACAAAAAACTTGACGCAGGCGGAGTGTCTAAAGTATCTGCAAGTATACACGGGAGGCCCAGCATACGACATCGTGAGGCAATATCAAGGAATAGAGGGCGGCTTCACGACAGCATGGCGGGCACTGGATAGGGAATACGGGCACCCGGCCAAGATCATCAGGCAGACGCTGAGAGGCATAACATCGGGTGGCCTACAGGATAATCCCTTTAGCATTAAAACATTTGCTAACAAAGTTGAAAAGGCGCTAATCGTGCTGAAGACGCTAGACGCGCCATACGAGCTCAACGCGTCCAACAACATCACCACGATAGCGCAGGCACTACCAAACTGGCTGCGCAACAAGTGGAGGAAGATCGCTTTCTCCACTCAAGATAAGAAGGGTGCGGAACCGGGTTTAGAAGAAATGTCAAACTTCTTGAACTACGAGGCTGAGCTAATAACTGACCCAGTCTATAGCGAAGATAGCCTGGGAAAGGGACCGAAGACAGATTACCATAGACCGAAACCGGAGCACAATACATCAAACGCATTACCGAGACTCAGGCAATCATTGCCATATGCAGCGACGCAGGGGACTGCAAGTCCACAGCTAGCCGAGGATAAGACAACACCATGGAACGGACAGGGAAACAATAACAACACGAATAAACATAACCCCAGTACGTCCAGTAGGCTGAATCCAAACAATAAGAATAGTAGGGACTTTGGTACAAACGCAACTGCGATACGCAATGCATTGTATAAAGAGGGCTACGACCCAAAGAGCAAATGCCAGCTACACGCAAATGCGCTTCATCAAACCATGAACTGCAGGTACTGGCAGGCGCTACCGAGGCAAGATCAGATAGATTATGCGTCGAGCAATAGAATCTGCTCGCGATGTGTAATGAGTGGACATAGAGCAAGGGAGTGCAAGGAGAAGCCGATAAAATTTGGTCAGAGGAGAGGCCAAACGATGGCGACGAGCACAGTAGGGGCGAAGAAGAGAGGAACAGTGTTACTTGGAGTAGTACCCGTGCGAGTGATCGGGGAAGGCAATCGATCAGTAACAACACTAATGCTGGTTGATAGTGGAGCTGCCTTCACATTAGTCGAGGAATGGGTAGCCGAAGAGGTAGGATTGAGAACGAGGCCAAGCAGAATGGCGGTAACAACCATCTCTAGCAAAGATGAGATCCTGGAGATGAGAACAGGACGGTGCGCAATTGCAGCAGTGGCACCAGGATGCGACTATGGGGCAACCATCGACCCCATCCAAGTGATAGAGTCAATTAATATCAATGCCAGGCGGCCAACCAACATCGAGGTCGAGCAGTATAAATTCCTGGACGACATTGACTTCTCAATCCCAGACGTGGACGTTAGGAAGGTGTCCATCATAGTAGGTATGGACTGCCCAACGGCCCACGAAAGAATGCAAACGGTCTTCGGCGAAGACAAGCAGAGTGACCCGGTGGCCATATTAACACCATTCGGGTGGACGCTGAGTGGTCCAATTAAGAGCAAGATACCTTTTAGGATGTCGGAGACATCAGAATGCATGTTCGCGGGAACAATGCAGGAAATGGGTGACGAGGGAGCAGAGGAGCATCTTAAAAGACTGCTCAGACAGGATTTCGAGGGACTGAAAGAAACCGGAGTCGGGACCTCAGTAGAAGACAAGCAGGCTTTACAAAGCGTGGAGGAATCGATGACATGCAATGAGGGACGGTATACTATAGGAATGGTATGGAAATTACCGAAGATACCGCTGCCCGACAATAGGGGGATGGTACTCACGAGACTCCGCAAACTGAAACAAACACTAAAACGGAGCCCCGAGAAGAATGAGTACATCCACAGAACGATTAAGAAGTACGTCGAGAAAGGATGGGCCGTGGAGTTACCGGTCGACGAGCCGAACACGGACAGGACATATTACCTGCCACTCCACGTGGCTTTAGATCCAAAGAAAGGTAAACTACGGATGGTAGTCGACGCATCGGCAAAGACCGACGGAAAATGCTTAAACGACTACCTGTTAGAAGGTCCAAACATATACAATTCGGGCATAGAGGTGTTACTTAGATTTAGAAATGGGAAACACGCCTTCACGTGTGACATAGAAGGCATGTTCAACCAAGTCCGTGTAACGGAGGAAGATAGCGACAGTCAGCGCTTCTTATGGTATAACGGCGAGGAAGAACCGTCGATAATACCGGCATATAAGATGGTAGTACAGAACATGGGGGCCAAGTCGTCTTCATTTACGACGACTATGGCAGTGAGAGACATAGTGAAAGGGAAGGAAGATAGATACAGCAGTAGGGCCGTCGATATGATTCGACGCGGCTTCTACGTAGACGACGGAATGGAGTCTGGAAATATGGTTAAGGAGATACTGGACACAGGGTGCGAGGTTCGCGACATCCTAAAGGGATCCGGCTTTAACCTGACCAAATTCCAATCCAGTTCGGAAGAATTTATCAATGCGATAGAGGACAAGAGGCCAGAATCGACCATGGATAATCCCACAACAGTCAAAGGGCAGGACATGGCGATTAAGAGAACAGAATCTCAACAGAAGGCATTGGGAATCGTCTGGGATAGAGAGACAGACGAACTGAAGTATCAGCTGAGCCAGGAGGGCGCAGACATCCACACGAAGAGGGGCTATGTATTGTATATAGCAAGGATATACGATCCCCTAGGCCTAGCATCCCCATTATTAGTCACGGGGAAACAGATACTCAAGAGAGTATACAAACTGAAGGATGAGTGGGACGTAGAGGTACCAGAGGAAATCAAGAAACAGTGGAGCAAGTGGACAGGAGACTTGGAGGAGATGGGAACATACAACATGCCACGAGTGTATTTCCCGGATGGGAACATGACGAATCTGGACCTACACATGTTCTCCGACGCATCGTTGGAAGCGTACGGAGCGGCACTCTACTTAGTACAACGAGAGGGGGCTCATAAGCTCAGATTAGCCTTTAGCAAAGCAAAGTCAACGCCGCCAGATTCAGCATCAGTTCCCAAGTTAGAATTGACAGCTGCGAGACTAGGAGTTAGAGCCACAGCCTACCTAGTGGATACTATTCCCAACATAGTAGAGACACACTACTGGACGGACTCCATGGTAGTGCTTGGTTGGCTACACAACGAAAGGACGAGATACCCGATATTCGTCGCGAATAGAGTGGACGAAATAAGGGCGAGCACAGAACTGGAAAGGTGGCACTACTGCCCAACGGACGAGAACCCAGCGGACTTGTTGTCGAGGGGCGTGGTACGCCACACTTTCTTGAAGAAGGAAGTATTGTGGCAACATGGGCCACAATTTCTGAGCGATAAGGAGGCCTGGCCGCCGATGAGAAAGGTGGATCCGGGCTCAGAAGTAGTGTCAGAGGGAGAAGAGGGAGATTCAGAGGGAGAAGAGATATACTCCCAGATGGTGAGGGAGATTAGGGACGTGCAACCAGGACGAAAACTGTGCGATAACCCGACGGATAAACTCCTCAGCTACAGTTCTAGTTGGTATAAGACCAAGAAACTAGTGGCGTACTGGAGAGCCTTCGGGAACTTCCTTGCGGGAGTTGGCAAGGACAAGAAGGTCAGGACAACCATAGATCTGGAAGGAGCGGCTAAGGCAATCATCCGCTATGAACAACGGAAGAACTATGGCGACGAGGTGGAACGCGTCGGTAACCAACAGCACCTCCGACGGGACAGCGAGCTGATTACGCTGTCGCCACAACTCAATGACGATGGGATTCTAGTAATGAATTCTAGGGTGGGATACAACAACAGCATAGTCGTACCACCGAAACCCATCATCATTCCCACAGGATCGCCAATAGTCCACCAGATTATCTGGGACTCCCATAAATCGATATTACATGGGGGCACCAACCGAACCCTCACAGAGATAAGGAGGACCTATTGGGTCAAACAGCTGAGGAAGAAGGTAAAAGCGGTAGTGGGGCAGTGCCAGACCTGCCGACGAGCGAAGAAGGAGCGAGCCATACAGGAGATGGCGCCACTACCGGCGAGTAGGGTAATGTGGACATGTTCGGGCCGATAAAGATCAAAGTGATGCGACACACGGAGAAACGCTACGGCATTATCTTCGTATGCAACAACACACGGGCGGTAGGGATAGAACTCGCCCAAGATGCAACCGCATCAGCATTCATTAATGCCTTAGAAAGGTTTAGAGACCGCAAAGGTGGGACGATCGCAGTGATATACAGCGACAACGGTACCAACTTTGTGGGCGCAGAGAGTGAGATGGCAGAGGCCTTGGACATCTTGGAGGGAGAAGAAGTCAGGGCAGCCATGAGACGACGACAAGTAAAGTGGGAGAGAAGGACGCCGTATGTACCACATACACTAGGATGCGTCGAGAGACTGGTGGGCAGTTCAAAGCGTCTAATGACGAAGCTAATGAACACCCACATGGTCACTGAGGACGTCTTACGGACAGTACTTGCGAAGTGCGAGGGGATCATTAATAGCAGACCGCTATATCCGGAGAATGATGACCCTGAGTCATTAGACGTGCTAACGCCTAGCCATTTCCTAATGGAAAGGCCAGCGACCATCGATATGCGGGGTGTAGACCCAGATGACATACACTCCCGCCAAAGTTGGAAAGTCGCTAAAGCAATAAGCGCAGAGTATTGGAGGAGGTGGGTCGAGGAATACCTACCCACACTCCATAAAAGGAGTAAGTGGAGGAAGCCAAATAGGGAGTTAAGAGAGGGAGACCTCGTAATCGTTACGGATGATACTATCATCAACAACCAGTGGCGGTTGGCGAGAGTTGTAGGCACTTACTCCGACGAGGACGGAAGAGTCCGATCGGTAGAAGTGCGGATAGGTGGTAAGATAGGTGCGAAGGACAGAAAAACCTACAGGAGGGCTGTGGGAAAATGCTGTCTGTTAGAAGGGGCACCTTAGTGGAGTTAGAGAAGAGTTTAGTCGTCCAAGTTTTGGACTGAGGGGGGTGGGATTGAGGGCGAGACGCCCTTCCCACACAAAAATAGAAAATAAAAATAAAAATAATAAGTACATAGTAGGTACCCAGTTAGTAGGCAGAAGTTAGTTAGGAGGTACGTAGTACCGATAGTTAGTTAGAGAGTTAGAAGGTACGTAGTACCGATAGTTAGTTAGAGAATTAGAAGGTACGTAGTACCGATAGTTAGTTAGAGAATTAGAAGGTACGTAGTACCGCTAGTTAGTTAGAGAGATAGAGGGTACGTAAGTACCGCTAGTTAGTTAGAGAGATAGAGGATACCTAAGTACCGCTAGTTAGTTAGAGAGTTAAAGGGTACGTAAGTACCGCTAGTCAGTTAGAGAGTTAGAGGGTACGTAGTACCGTTAGTTAGAGAAGAGTTAGAGGGTACGTAGTACCATTAGTTAGAGAAGAGTTAGAGGGTACGTAGTACCGTTAGTTAGAGTTAGAGTTAGAGGGTACGTAGTACCATTAGTTAGAGAAGAGTTAGAGGGTACGTAGTACCGTTAGTTAGAGGAGAGTTAGAGGGTACGTAGTACCATTAGTTAGAGAAGAGTTAGAGGGTACGTAGTAGCGTTAGTTAGAGGAGAGTTAGAGGGTACGTAGTACCGTTAGTTAGAGGAGAGTTAGAGTTAGAGGGTACGTAGTACCGTTAGTTAGAGGAGAGTTAGAGGGTACGTAGTACCGTTAGTTAGTTAGAATTAGAGTTAGAGGGTACGTAGTACCGTTAGTTAGAAGAGAGAGAGTAAGAGGTAATAGGGGTGTATAAGATATAGATATTAGTTAGCAGTTAGTAGCGAGAGGGGGGCATATGAGTACAGCTGGGTAAATCGTGTGGCCACACGACGCATACTGCTGTACTGCATAGACCCACAGAGTAGGCCAGAATGTGGATTAGAGAATAGAATAATCCATAGGCAGTAGTAAGTAGTAGGACAGTAGAACCAAGATAAAATAGATAAAATAAATAGAATAGGGCTGAAAGTTACAAATAATGGCAACACAAGGAAAGTTATTCTAGAACATAATAAAAGTAACGGACAGAAATCGTAAATTACGCTCATTTACTAGCTTCAAAATTAATTAGTAATAATTTAGGTTAAAAGGCGCAGTTAAGTAGGAAATAGGCCATTATCGAACCGTACAGAACATCCTAGATACATCACTCATCTGTATTGCGCCTTGGTAAGGCACCACCTTGCAGGTGAGCGAGTGAGTGTTCGGAATGGCGAGCAAATTAATCAGAAAGAGAAAGGCGGAGTCAGGAGGAAAGGAGATACTGGTGGATTTCACCGAGAGGCATCCGGAAGAGAAGACGAGAGGATACTACGAGAGGTTGGAAAGGGGTCACGCGGCGCGAGCGCTGCAGGATCACTTCAGGGAGATGCACGAACAGTGGCTGGTCGGGACCTACGGGACGCCGTCGCTGGACAACGCGATCTTCCAACACTTCCACTACGTGGTGAAAGGGGACGAGGCGAAGTTCGGGATTCCGAAGTACCCGAGGGAATCACCGAGGAAGGACTGGAAGAGATTCATAGAGTCCGTCAACAGAGGAGGATATATGATCCTAGACGACGAGGGAACCGTGGAAGACGAGGCGGGTTCGAGACGAGGATCGGCGGGGTCGGCCAGGACCATACTCCTACATTTGGCCGCGCCAAATGGGGACATCTTCTTATTCGATCTAGGAACGTATGGGAAGAAGGACGGGCCGAAATTAAACCGGTTACCGAAAGCGGTACAAGTCTTGGTAAGAGAGAAGTCGACGACGAAAGTGGGATCGGCGATTCGCGAGGATGCGGAGAGAATCATCGGTCCGGACGCCACCAACCTCCTGGATATGCAGAAGGTCTTTATGGCTGTGATGGCACCGGATGGGTTGGGGGTAGTCGAAAACACAGGCCAATGCGGGGCGGTGACAATGGGCCAGCTATTGGGGCTCGTATGCCACAAACCGATGGATTGGGGGAAGTTCAGGGAAGAATACGGAGCAGAACTAGCGAACTCGCTAAAGTGGGGAGCGAGACCGGGAAAGCAGGAAGTATATCAGTTCCGCAGGGGAGCGATAAAGGTATATCAGAAGCGATATATCCTGCAGGAGGACTGGATGGTGATAAGTTTGCTTAACTTATTCATGACTGTGGTTATCGAGAGGGAACCAGGGGCATTTCTGTTATCGGGATCTAAGCTACAGGAGAGCCTTTAAAGTGGCCTTCGACGGTCTGGTAGACCACCCGGGGCTGAAGGGCGAGTCGGTGTACTACAACAGCCGGCATCTGGTAGACGGGGAGACAGATACACCGTATCAGAGATGGGAGCAGCTAGAGACGGATAGACGAGAAGCAAAGCGACTGGAAGAAGTCGCTAGACGGGAGAGGATAGAAGCAGAGGAGAGGGAAGAGGAGGCCAGGACGCAGAGTTACGGCTTCGAGGAACAGGCAGGCTTAGACGAACTTCATTGGACTTCATCAGGGAGTTCGGGGGAGTCTCTAGGGCGAGAATTGGGATGGACGGTGGGATCGCCGAAACAGTCGACGTCGGGGTTGCAAACGATGCCCATACCAGCGGGCGCCGAAGGCGACCAACCGCCAAGGAAGTTAAGGGAGTTAGAGGGATGGAGAGCTACGGGCGAGAGCCAAGACGGGAAGGGACATAGTGGATCCATCGGGATACCGGGGTTGGAGTCACTGCCAGAGGAGGACGACGACGACGAGTTCGGAGAGATGCCGCCCATCGAGAGGATAGGCCACTCGGACACGGACTGGGTTGGCGGAAGGGTGGTGACGGCCAGTGGGGCGAGGGCCTTCTGGAACAGATCCGGCAAGCGGACCTGGGTGCACGAGGAGTCGGCGATGGATTTCGCGGGGAGCACTATCAGGTTGGGCGAGCAACCGGGGACGGCACCACGGATAGTATTCGGGGAGACAATGCCCGAGAGGGGCGGAGAGATCGACGTAGATAGAGACACCAACGTGGAGAAGTTCGCCTACCAGCGACTCCACAGACCGCGGAGATCGCTTGGGACGAAAGACGAGGTGGGACGGGAGACATTGGTACTCGGCTGCGACTACTGTGGGAGACAGACCCACCAGGAAAGGAGCTGCTTGTACCGGTTCCAGAAGGGAACCTTTTGTTTCTACTGCCGAGAGCCAAGCCACAGGATGGGGGCGTGTCCACGGTTGCATAACCGATGTCCAAAGTGCCACTTTCGGGGACACTACGGACGCGAGTGCGACTGGATGAACGACGAGGAGAAGTTCACAAGATTCGAGGAGTGGGCCGACGTCGGGGCCATGACGCGCCAGTGCATGAAGGCCCAGGAGTTCAAGTGGGGTTTCTTCCTTATCAATCAGGAGACTCACATGGAAATCAAAAAGCGGAGGCTACCGTTTACCTACCAAGAGGTAGCAACGGCGGCGTCGTACGCCGGAGTGATGAACACGCAAAGATATTTGGACAGGTGGACACCACAGAACCGAAGGGAGTTTAGGGATTTCTTGGCGGAACACGTACCACAAGCAATGAAGATGATCCTATGGGACGCCACCAGAGGGAGACAACCGGGCCACTCTGAGGGGCCACCGGCGAAGCGATATCGGGCACTAATAACACCAGCGCCCAAGGAGCCAACGACCGGGATCAGCAGGGAGGTGGCGGCGAAGGTCCGAAAGCAGAAAGCGGATCCCAGAGGAACGGTGGTAACCAAGAAACGACCCAGGGAAGAGGACGCCAGGGGGAACTATCCCCAGAGGAACAGATAGGTTCCCAGAGCCGAGGGAGAGAGACTGAGACTTGGACTTGGTGCGCCTGGAAGGCGCCGCGTGGGACGTACGAACTATTAAGTACAAATTTAATTAATGCAAATAATCATATAAGTGCAATTTGTATGTACGTACGTAGTAATTAGTAATCTACGAATATATACGCTCGAAGTAAGTACTATAGTCATACAACCTTTCTCAATTAGCTACTGGGACTGGGGGGTAAACTGACTATGGCACTATGGACGAGACACCAGACAATTTCACACTTCTTGAGTGCGACGGCACAAGAGGGGGGGAGATTCGTCAGAAGGGATGAGGTAGTCAGAGTGGGGTTGAGGGACGGAGTAGTAGGTGTGAAGTGCGGAGAGAATGCGGACGCAATTCTAGTGTGGGGGGGGGGGGAGAATAAGAGGCTGAGTGAGGGACGAGGAGGTCCGAGTGTATGAGAGAGTTAGGATGAGAGTGAAGAAGAGATAGGGCGGAAGTGTTGGGGAAACAAAAGTTGCGTGAGAGGTGAGCGCGATCGGCCCGACATGAGACGCCAAGCACACAGGGTAGCGTTATCATACCCATAGGGAGCGGCCTGGAAAGCCGGCTCCGAGAGAAAATAATTCCACCCCACACCCGATACTAGATCGGGATCCAGCGGGATTGTAGCGGACTTTTTTGGTTGATGCTATCTTCTTACTGGGAAGATAGCATGGGGGGGAGTGTTAGCTTATTCAATCCCACTAAACCCCATAAAGTTAAGCCGATAAGCAATATTGGGAGCCAGGAGATTGGGTAATTAACCAACTCGTGCCATCCCAATGAGAATGGGAAGGAGAAGCACACAATGAGGGTCAGGGGCCAAACCCCTAACCCAGAGAGAACAGGTGGAGTGAACGGGAACACTCCAAAGGGCGCCAACAAGGGTATCAACCAATCAGAGGGGGGAAAGGCATCGATTAGGTAGAGTAACAAGGCCAACCGTGCAATATAGCCACTTGGCAGTAATCATATCAATTCAGTTATCTCAGTGCAATATTGGTGCTAGTTTAGGTTAGATAGTTTAGCTAGGGAAGGACCGGGACTTTAGTTACCGTATCCCGCCTTCCGTATACAACAACCATATTATCTCATATCTATACCTATATCTATATCTGTATACCCAAATATTATATACGACGAACAGCACAAACTCATTTACTCTTTATACACGGCGGGGACGCGTGAACTAACATCGGATAAACCGGGATCCCTCTTGGATCCCGTCACAGTCAGGAATAATATGATGAAGGGGGAATGTTAGTCGGAGATTGCAATCAAGAAAGTTGTTGCGTTCCCCGACTTTGCTGTTGGTGGCAACCCCACCAGCAGAATGAAGAGGAAGGCTGCCAGTGACGTCAAGGAGGTCCTTCGTCTTGGTTCTGCCACCGGGGAGTGCCACTATGGCGATGTTGGGGGCCTAACTGTCTACTGGGTTATGGTCCCCGACGTACATTCCCACGCCGCCCAATTAGTCGGTGATGCGGCCCGTCCATTCCAGCGGACTACGGATGATGTCATGGCCTACATGAAGTCGCAAGTTGCTGCTGGGTTTTACTCCATTCCCGCACTACGCCGAGCCAACGAGGTCTTCGTGGAGGGAATGGTGTCGGACACGCGTCTTGCAGAGATGCCAGACTTGAGCTCTAGGCGGTTGGTATTGTTGGTGGCAGGTGGCAGGCCTATCGTTATTGTTTGAAGTATACCTATATGTATATATATTTTATTTAGTTTTACCAACGTTATTTGGTAGTCAAACAAATGATAATTTGTATACAGGTAGTGATAGAGAGTTGAGACGATAAAAATACACTATAGTAATTTAGACAGAGCTGATTACGCTGATCACAAAAATTTATTTCCGTTATTAAATTGACATACCTTTTAGCTATTATTTAATTTTATAGTTTTTCATATTATTTTTTATGGTTTATTAGTTATAGTTATATATATATTATGTGTAATGTCCTTTAATTGCTTAATTAATAAATTGGTTAATTTTTCAGTCTGTAAAATTTACTTTATATTATGCTTTTACAGGTACTTCATGACACCTAAGGACCTCAGCAACATGGTCCAAAGGCATCGGCGAGACGTCGGGACCCCGAGTACGGAGGCTCACGATGTCGCCCAGTTGGCGAGTTTGGTGGACCACTACCGGAATCAGGGCTGCTTCGTGCAGGTCCGGTACCCGGCGGATGGCCAGCATCTCGCCATGGCAGTAGTTCCGCGTCAGGGAGTCCAGTTGTTGCATCGCTACGGCGACATGTGCGTACTGCTTGACGGGACGTACAAGACAACCAGGTTCAACCTGACGCTGAATTTGCTGGTTGTGAAGGGCAACGTCATGTACGTGCCTGTTGCCCTTCTCCTGGTCGACGGGGACGGCGAAGAGCCGTTGTCTTTGTGCCTGCGTTGGGTCCGTGAGTGGACGGGAGTGGTTCCTAGAGGAGGAATGACTGAAGTCTAAGACACTGTAGAGTGTAGGCTAGGGCCTACATTATGATATGCATCAAAGGCAAAGCTGTTCTCCAAAATGTAGGGCTTGCTTTGGGGGACATACTGTACACTATATCTGTATCTGGTATCCCTTGGACGAACACCACTCGCTACGTTCTCCCAACATCAAACACAGCGCAGGGATGGACGTTGTTGTTTGTTTACATGTTACGGGTATCTATTCTATCAAATGTTGAAGTGAAAGCCGTTTCGGGAGATTATCACTACTACTTGACACATCCGAGGATTCGGAATATTAGGATTCATGGGAATCACTGGCCTCGTCGTCTGTTATGTCGTAACCATACTAGTTTAGGGACATACGTTGCCTCTTTGGGATATGGTTCCGTTGCCTCTTTGGGATATGGTTCCATCATAAATTATAATGTACGCTAAATGAGGGGGGGGGGGGGGGGGGGGTGGTCTAATTATAAAATATAATCAAATATATAAAATATGCCCGCACGAAAGGGTTAAAAAGCATAATTGCTCTCGTTCTGTATATCTGATCACCAATTATACATCTTACAACATTCCACCTGTTCTGAACAAATTCATATATTATCCTTCAGAGTGCTAAACCAGATGGTTTATGAGTATATTCAACGCACTTTTCGTATTCATTAAAACACTCCTTGCGCTCTTCCTGTACATCTTGTCATCAAAATATATAGCTTACAACATTCCACTCCCAGTTTTGAACAAAATGATAACTCTTTCAATATGCTACTGTATATCAGGCGGTTTAGGGTTATATATAGTAAACGCAGTACTCGTCTTCATTAAAAGCCTCGTTGCGCTCGTCCTGTTTTGACTGAGAGTATTTTTCACAAACTTACACTTACGACCTTTATAACTATGTAAATTCTCGAAACTGCGCGTGGAACTGCTGATTTATGGCAGATGGACATATACTGTACAATATATACAGTAGTTCATACCAAGCTTTTGAGAAAATACCGACAGCGTTACATATACGGCAGGTTGGCTAGAAATAGCTGCATTGAAATGGAAACTCTAACCATAATATTCTGCGTAAAGTGAATTTTAATACGACAGATTTCGATAATTATTGACGCCGACTATGCCGTAAGACTATGACTATATAACTAAATATAATACTTTATCAGAAGACAGTCTGTAAGTAAGCAATAAGTCTGTGATGTGCAACTGCAAGCCTATTTAATCCCAGCTGTTTATGTTATTATTTATACCGTTGTCTTGACAGTGCATCTTAGCAACTAAGCGCCTCCTGTAATTGTATTGGCTGTTACTGCTTTCTACCTTACCCTCAGCTTATGTCGAGTCTGTGGAGTGAATTTAGCATCACCCGATGGCAACAAATAGTCACCGATAGGTTGGCCTACACAAACGAACAGGTACAGACAGTACTTACTCCTGCAGCTGTCATAATCAATGGTATACCATTGGAGCAAGTATTAATTTATTTATGGTCAAACACTTCAGCAATAGAATAATGCAAATTAAACGTGGGTTCCCAACTATTGAGTTCTATAATTTAATATTTTCCTTTTAGTCAATAAAATTAAATGAATAACAATAAAAATAGAGAGTATACATATAGATAATCCTAAAACAATGTTGTAAAATAAATCATAAATGAAATTACATTTCATAACATGGCATAAAATAAATGGGTTTAATGGCAATATGGTTCGTTTGTGGGGGAATCTCATTAATCGCGATTGCTGCAAAGCTATACAATAAAATTATATTAAATGGCATCAGGGATCCCATTGAGAGACTGCTCTGTGGACATCAAAATGGGTTCTGTAAAAGGTGTGGGTCCATGGAACCGATTTTGACACATTTTGACGAAGGGTAATTGAAGAGTTATCAAAAAAGAAAGACAGGCATATCTGGCTGTTATCTTTGTTGACTTCTTCAAGGCCTTTGATTCAGTCTCTCGCTCACATACGTTCAGCATACTTTCATTATATGGGAATCCTGATTAAATTATTGCAGCAATCAGATCAGTATATGATGGTTTGACAACATTTATCTCTACTGTTGATGGAGACACAGAACCATTCAAAGTGTTAAGATGCAGTTATGTATGCAATTGAATCATGGGGGCACGAATTAGACAATAATAATTATATTGCTGTTGGAGTCCTTGACCTCTCTAAGGAATTCAACACTCTTGAACACAATACTTTTAAAAAAGCTGCAAGAAATAGGATTCAAATCAAATGCAACAATCCTAATTAAAAGTTACTTAAGTGATCGATCTCCAGCCATAAAGTTACAAACAATAATATGAAAATGGGCAACAGGGATATACCATGGGAACAAAACAGGGACCGTTATTCTTTACAATTTATGTACATGATATTGTAGACAAACTCAACTTAGAAACCTTACAATATGCAGATGATACACTTCAAATACTGTTCAGATAAAAATCCAGCAATTGCTATAAAAATACTAAATGATCAAATAATTAACATTAGGAAGCTATTTGGGACATTATGCATGCAACTTAATACATAAAAAAAACTTAGATTATTTAGACAAAAGACCTTATATTTATTAGAACTTATATTATTATCACCCCATAGAACCACTGATATTAACAATTATAACTGCATAATAACTCATTACTGCATAATAAAATAATTACACAATCAACAGAAATCAAATATTTAAGCATAACTATAGATAATAAGATGTCATAGTCATGGAAAACTCAAATACATGAAACAGCACATAAAATGTCAGCTGATACATCAGTAATCCGACAAATAAAAGGCCAATTACCAAGAACCACCGCTGTATAAAACCCTAGTACTTACTACCCTATCACAATTACTGTAGTACACTATGTACATAATTCCATGATAGGCATAGTTATAAAAAAATACTATATAAATTGGAGAAAATACAAAATACCTTAATATCAGTCGTATTGCGACTGATATTTCACAAAAAGATAGAAGATAAATAATCGGAACACAACTCCAGTCAACACAACACAACAGTCTGAGAGAAAGTAATACCAGCCCCTACATGTCATTATTATTAACCTATAAAACATTTGAACGGCCCAGTGCTTAATATTCAATCAGCTCGCCTCCTACCTAACACAGCAGTGAGTAACATTATGGTTATGGATATTGATATTCCTGTGGGATTCACTGGGAAGAGCTATTCAGCTGACGGGTAATAATACATTGCAAACTATCAATACTTATTGCCCGGTTATCAAGTTATTTTCCCGTATATTTTACCCGAGGGCAGGAATAACCCGAGGGCGCAGCCCGAGGGTTTCCTGCCCGAGGGTAAAATATATTTTGTAAACTGGATCAAAATAGTGATAAAGTGCCCCGCCCTATCTAAATAGGACATTTGGAGCCTAGTCAGCCAGGATCTGAAATATTTCTTAAGTTTCCCGACACATTCACGGGTAATTATTTAAAAGTTTCATGATTTAAAGAAGACTATGTAACATCGGTGTTTATTGTTCTTAGATAGGACGCAGTTTCACAGAGATTTGAGCTCATTGAGGATACATTCGAGAATATTCACTAACTCGCTACTGTATGCTCGTTCTTGTGAATGCCTGCACTTGACCCCTGTGTGACAGAGACAGAAACACTTTAGGGCCTACTTTATATCGAATACAGAAAAACTAATAATATATTAGGACTTCATATTGGTGCATGCGGAACCATTTATAGTAGACATATTAATATCAAGGAAACTCATTGTGTAGTGGCTTAACAGTTTAATTAAATCAGAGCCTTGAACTCGGGTCTCTGACTCCAGATGTTTGTGGGTTCGAGTCCAGGAAGGTGGCCAGGGAAATTTTCATTCCGGACTCACATAAATCTCCGTTAGGCCTATATATAAAAAAGACTGATTCCGTGTTACATTACCGTAATCATTAGCATACTGTAGTTACAAAACAACAGTTTTATTTAAAGCCAGCTATATTATTATTCAAATAAAATCAATATTCATTTCCGTAAGACTGCGTCCAACTTACATATTAAACATAAAGACAGAAAAGAGCACGAAATATGTAATGTACAGTAGGGCCTACCTACTGTACAAGCCCGCACAGCATTCTTAAAAATGCAGCTGCAATGCAGCATGCCGATCCTAGTAGTAGTACCTACTGTAGCCTGCTGTACAGACTTGTATCGTTACCACCAGTCCACAGCTTCAGAGCTTCGCAGCTTTATCCCTCAGGAAGTCGGACAGCAATTAAGTGATGAACAAATCGTACAGTACCACACACAGGTACCAGTAAAGCCTATACCATGCCAGGCAGCTTGGTCTGGTGGTCAGCCCACTGCCTGGCTACAGGCAGCGTACCGTAACGGTCTGGTACTTTCAATTTCAGACAATGGATAATGATCATAGCGACCTTTAATAAAGGCCTGGCAGGCGTGCACAACTGGCCACTGACTGGAGGCTGAACATTTGTATGACGATTATTGTTGTTTTTCGACTTTTACCGTTATCTAAATGTAGCGAATTTTAAATATAGAACAGGCAAACTCTTAAAAATACATATTTTACAACGAAACGTACAGTAGTGGCCAAAATAATTAGCCCAGACAGCAATAATATGACTAAATAGTTAAAAAAAACGAATTGTTAATGTTACGGATGTTGGCTCAAGAAATCGATTTCTGTTTTTTTCATTAGGTTTTGTGCAGAATTCTTCAAAGAATCCGATTGTTCAGATCTTTTTTCGTTTTGGATATATCGTTCGATATGTATTCCCAGCACTTTTCATCCTAGTTGACGAAATTTTGAAATTTTCGCATCGCCAATAGTTGGTCAAATGAATGTAATTTCCAGGTCTCTGAGGTTATTTGAGGTGGTGATTCGATCTGTAACATTTTCAAGTCATTTCGGATCTATGGTTACATGTTTTTTTCACTACCAGCACTTTTCAGTAAAAAATTATGCACAGATTATTAAAATATTATGTATACAGTATATATACCGGTATTATTAAAATATTGTAACATCACACGTCCGCTCCACCAGTAGTGCTAAGTTTTATCACTTTTTGTTTTGCTTCCTTTGACGAACGCGGGGTGTTCAAGTGACAGACATTATTTAAAAATATATTTGCTAGAATCCTAGCGTTCATCTCACTAACTTCAAAGTTGTACTTGCTTCCAAGATCTAAAAATAATTCTGATAGTGATTTACGGCAAAACAATGAACAAGTACTTGAAAAAATATGAAGCAGTATATGGTAAACTGGGACATGTTATCATTAGGCTTTCGCAGACCGCCACGGTCTAGTCGATTCAGATAGGTTCCATAACTATTGTAGTAATGAAATGTGCCATCTGCTGTCTCAGCATCTTTACGAGATTCATAGCCAGCTATGTATATAAGAGCCATTAAATTTTCTTTGGATACATACTCTTCCAAATCGCCGACGCCGATATTATCCAACACTTCACAATCGTAATCCGAAAGATTAATATTGCACATGTCACACTCGTGGTGGAATGTAGGTCGAATTTCTTCATCAGATAACTGCAATAATAATTTTGTAGTCAGTATGGTTAGTCTCTCCAATCCTTGTTGACAACTTATGAAATAGTTACTCCCGGATCCTTGACGTAAAATTCCGTACGACTTTTCGATTGGATCGCTGTTAATATCACCAAACTTCACATACTCAGCACCCGATTCCAGAAGCTTTACAGCGAAATCAACCAAGCCACGACAAGTGTGAGCCAGTGAAACCGCAGTGTCTTCAGTTAGTTGCTGGTTACGTGGGTTTCTAGCCGATGATTTGCCAGTATGTTTCATATTGTCGGCCATGTCAGCAATATCCAGTAGTACCTGGAGCCGGTCATCATTCTTATCTCGAACAACAGCATGGTCATCGTCTCTAAATCTAATGTCTGCCCCTACACCTCGGACATTTATAATTTTCCAAAACTGGATGAATATTTTAAGAAATTCTATAGTCCCTTTAACTTTCATTTGGTCTATACGAGGGTGCGATTGCAGAGCGGAAACAGTCTCATCACAGAACACCCTTAAGCACGTGCTCACACGTTGGCGCTCTACTGGCTTCGGCTTGACAGAAACTTCGTTTAGTCGTGAAAGTTTAACCAAAGATGTCGCCTCTAGTGAGTAAAGGTCCACCAGGTCAGACCATCTGGCAACCATTTCAAGGCCATTGTAGTTATACTTCAGTGACCCACAGGATTCTGTGAGCCAGTTATTTCTTACAGATTTCAGTAAATGGATGGGATCAAATAATAAAAACATAGCACCATCCATGGTTAACCACGGTTTGTCAACTTGGCGAGGAAATAGACGGAAAAACTTCTGGTTGACTTTGTTACCATCAACAATAACACATTTCGGGACCCCGTGCACTTCTTTTATAGCGGTCAAAGTGAGTTCACACTGACTATATTGAAACTCAGCGTCCAGTTTGGTGACAGGCAACAGTTTATAAAGAAAGGTGGGCCTGCCAAATAGACATTTCACTTG
Organism: Nemertoderma westbladi; assembly: GCA_032718475.1. Classification (NCBI taxonomy): domain Eukaryota; kingdom Metazoa; phylum Xenacoelomorpha; order Nemertodermatida; family Nemertodermatidae; genus Nemertoderma; species Nemertoderma westbladi. The sequence goes on from JAUCBJ010005447.1 coordinate 33,698, forward strand.
GAATCCCAACATCGCTGTTGCTAGTTTTTTTGATGTGGTTTAATGCATAACCAAACACTTTACCACCATGGAAAGTAAGGGCCGCTTTGACAATAAATTCGTCGACTATAATTATGCATTGTCGTTGCCGCTCCTCTAAGCCGCTCAAAACATTACGTATAACAGTATTGTCATCATATTTATCTACAGCTGATGTCAATGATCTCAATGTTCTCTCGCTCGGTAACTGATAGTCTAAACTGAGTTTCTTATATACCGCACGAGAAGTTGCATAATAATCGAATGCTCTAACTATTGCAGACATAGAATAGAGTTTCTCAGTCGGCCATGATTTTCCCATAGTAGAAACATGATCTAATATGATTGCCTTCTTGGAATCAATATCAATATGACAGAGACAGCGCAGTAGCTCCTCCAGTGACGACCATTTAGAGAGCTTGGTCACTCTCAGTTTAGCCAATGTTGCAATCGTGCATGAAATTCCACAGTGGTATGTCTCGAAGGAAAGATCAAAATGCAACTTAACTAAACATTGTGGGATTCCTTGAATGAATTGAGAGGACTGAATGAATTTACTGCCACCAAGTCCACCAAACACCACAAATGAAAAAGGGAGTGAAGGAAATTTTTTCTTCAGGGAATCAGTATTAATCTCACTTACGTTCATAGAATCCAACTGGTTAAATATTGCAAGTTCATCTTCCATAACATTCCGAGATGATGGCGCAGCTCGTTTGGTGGCTCTCGGTTTTGGAGGTGGGGTAGGAATTAAACTCGGTTTTAAACCTGGCCACACACTTGGTGGATCCGCTGGACGATCTTTACCCCTTACCTGAACCATCTGACAATCTGAAGGCCAATGCAAAGCGCAGACGGCGGTGTATTTAGTATCCGGTGTGTTCTCTCGGGGGATAACAGCAAGCCACTCGTTCCGTTGTTCGAGGTTGTGTGGCAACCTATACATCGGTATTTTAAGTGTGATGCTTCCAGCAGCCTCCTGTCTCTCTTGAGTGACCTCGTCATAGCCAGTCCGGCATTTAGGAACGCAACACTTCAAAGGCATAGCCTAGGTACTTCAAACTACCTGCATAGGCCGTAGGCTAAAGTAGGCCTACTACAGTACTATCTTAGGGCACTCTACCGCCTACCGGTTGGCGGTAGCGGTAGGCTGTCGCCGTAGCTATGGTCAGACGGTACCGGTACATTGACTGTGCTGTGCTTGGGAGGCTTCTACAAGCTTGTCTATAACATTTCTACCAGTCTACAGTCACTACAGTCTACAATGGAAGTTGACAGTAGGCCTTCTACAGTTCTAACAGTCCAACTACGAACTACTGCAGTACTGCAAAATTTCAGCCTCCAGTCAGCAGCCAGTAGTGCACGCCTGCCAGGCCTTTATTAAAGGTCGCTATGATAATGATACAAAAATGTATTGTGGTACCGGTAGGTATGTTCTGACAATCTGATTTGCTAATAGAGCTAGGCCTAGGATAATAGGCAGTTGCATAGCAACGCGGGAATATCACTGATATTTTCCCGTGGGCAAAAAGTGATATTTTTTAGGTACTGTAGCCCACTATTAGAAGTGATATTTAACCCGCTCATAAATGGGGAATAACAACTGTTATTCCCCATTTATAAACGGGTTAAATATCATTTCTAATAGTGGGCTACCTAAAAAATATCACTTTTTGCCCACGGGAAAATATCAGTGATATTCCCGCGTTGCTATGCAACTGCCTATTATCCTAGGCCTAGCTCTATTAGCAAATCAGATTGTCAGAACATACCTACCGGTACCACAACACATTTTTGTATCATTATGCATTGTCTGAAATTGAAAGTACCAGACCGGTACGGTACGCTGCCTGTAGCCAGGCAGTGGGCTGACCAGACCAAGCTGCTTGGCATGGTAGGAGGCTTAATACTGGTGGTACCTGTGTGTGGTACTGTACGATTTGTTCATCACTTAATTGCTGTCCGACTGCCTGGAGGATAAAGCTGCGAAGCTCTGAAGCTGTGGACTGGTAGCGATACAAGTCTGTACAGCAGGCTACAGTAGGTAGGCCCTACAGTACATATTTCGTGCTCTTTTCTATCTTTATGTTTAATATGTAAGTTGGACGCAGTCTTAAGGAAATGAATATTGATTTTATTTGAATAATAATAAAGCTGGCTTTAAATAAAACTGTTGTTTTGTAACTACAGTATGCTAATGATTACGGTAATGTAACACGGAATCAGTCTTTTTTATATATAGGCCTAACGGAGATTTATGCGAATCCGGAATGAAAATTTCCCTGGCCACCTTCCTGGACTCGAACCCACAAACATCTGGAGTCAGAGACCCGAGTTCAAGGCTCCGATATAATTAAACTGTTAAACCACTACACAATGAATTTCCTTGATATTTATATGTCTACTATAAATGGTTCCGCATGCACCAATATGAAGTCCTAATAAATTATTAGTTTTTCTGTATTCGATATAAAGTAGGCCCTAAAGTGTTTCTGTCACGCAGGGGTCAAGTACAGGCATTCACAAGAACGAGCATAGCGAGTTAGTGAATATTCTCGAATGTCTCCTCAATAAGCTCAAATCTCTGTGAAACTGCGTCCTATCGAAGAACAATAAACACCGATGTTAGTCTTTATATCATGAAACTTTTAAATAATAACTCGTGAATGTGTCGGGAAACTCAAGAAATATTTCAGATCCTGGCTGACTAGGCTCCAAATGTCCCATTTAGATAGGGTGGGCACTGACTCACTATTTTTATCCAGTTTACAAAAGGTTTTAGAAAATTATTAGGCCTATCAGTGGTCCAAAGTTAGGCTACCACTGTAGCATCTGCACCTGCTCTGCATGATGTGTTCTACAGTAAATATGGATCTGGCGCGCCTATAGTTTATTAAAACATACTTTTTTCACCAAAATTAAATGATACATTTATCGAAAATATCGGAGGATGAGGGAAAATTTTAAATATTATTAAATATTAAATTAAATTAATATAAAATTTTAATTTTCCGGTATCTACTGTAGTTATACAGTATTTAGTTATGCATTATTTAATCATTCTGAACGCACAAATACATTTTAATGATTTAATATATATTGATATATATTTAATCCCCCCAAAATACCAAGCCCCATTTACTTCACTTGCCCCCAAACAAAACCCTTTTAGAAATGTTAATAATGTGGAATAACACATTTATTGCCCGGTTATCAAGTTATTTTCCCTAATATTTTACCCTCGGGCAGGAAACCCTCGGGCTACGCCCTCGGGTTATTCCTGCCCTCGGGTAAAATATACGGGAAAATAACTTGATAACCGTGCAATAAGTATTGATATTTGCTTACTGTCTGGGATAGAAATAAAATTGGCAAGGAACATACTTCTTTGCAGTTTGGGCCTATCTATTCAATCAATAGTAGTAGCTTACTAAGCAGGCCCTCATGTACCGTGGCTGATTGCGGCCACATTTGAATTCTTATTTTTTTTCTAAAAAAAAGTACACTTAATTATTTAGACATATATTTAGCTGTACTTTTTTTTCTTCAAAAAAAAATACACCTAATTATTCTGACAAATAATTTGGAGTATTTCTTTTTTCTTTATCTAAAAAAAAATACACCTAATTATTTAGACAAATATTTAGCTGTACTTTTTTTTTTCTTCAAAAAAATACACCTAATTATTCTGACAAATAATTTGGAGTATTTCTTTTTTTCGTTATCTAAAAAAATACTCATAATTAATTAATATATGTTATTGGAGGGAATTTTGAACCAGAAGACAGGTACCCATACTGTAGGCCTACACTTACGCTGTATCAAACCATACAGCACTGCTGAGTGCACACTGCAGCAGTACTGTTGACCTAGGGTTCTTCCACTTTGGTGTAGTGGTTGAATTGAATTCATATCTCCCGTAGGTCGTGGGTTCGATCCTCACATGGGCCAGGGCAGTTTTCGTTTCGGCACGAATGCTTAAAAGGGACCAGCCAGGGCGCATCTCTGTCTTGCATCCATAAGTGGCTTTGAAATTAATACTCCATATCTCAAGAACCTGTGGCCTAGTGGTTGTAGTCTCGGCTTCCACCTCGAGGTCCCAGGTTCGAATCCGACACCACACTGATGAGACCCAGTAAGGTCGAAACGTGTACGTGGTTTGGAGAGATATGAGATATTAATTTCAATAAAAATTACGCGATTCCTAAATTTGTACACAACCCGGTTATAAAGTACGCATGTGATGGGATTAGTCCTACAATTGCGCCAATAAAAGATACGTTATTTTCGGTAAAATAAATTTATCATTCGAGACCTCGAAAAATACAGCTTGCCAACACATTGTTACTATCAATAATAAAAAATCAGGGGCTAATAAAATGGCAGCTGGCTTAGAATATTAATAATCCATATCGCAAGAACCTGTGGCCTAGTGGTTGTAGTCTCGGCTTCCACCTCGAGGTCCCAGGTTCGAATCCGACACCACGCTGATGAGACCCAGTAAGGTCGAAACGTGTACGTGGTTTGGAGAGATATGAGATATTAATTTCAAGAAAAATTACGCGATTCCTAAATTTGTACACTACCAGGTTATTTATCATTCTAGGTTAAGACCCCTAGATCCCTTTTAGGAATAGGCTGATACAGTGATAGGCTACTTCGTAATTGGGTTTTGCTATGGATGTCGGTGACAACTCTAACCATAAAGTTTATAGTACTACAATCGAAGATTCGTATTTCAAGGGATATACTTATTCAGAAACTCAGCGTTTATTGACCAATATAGGAATACATGTTTCTATTCGAATAATAAGAAGGGATCATAGCAGGCTTGGTTTGACCAAGCGATTTAATCCATTATATTTAACTTTAATTATTAATATTTACAGTATTCTAATCGGCTGAAAATGTAGTAACAATATCCAAGCATCTCAACATAATTGTTTTAAATTTCACATAGTTTTCAACGACAGGGAATTGTAACGTAAGGGCACACGTATTAGTGAGTGGTAGATCGGTATACCACTCATTTCGATCATCGGCATGTAGAAACTCGACAGTCAGTGTGACAGGAAAGCCCAGCTGTGCTACTGTAGCGGCACCAGTTGCAAAAGACAGCATATCTTCCAGTCCCAAAGGCTGCTTAGTTGTTTCAGGACCAACTTCACCCTCTAAAAAATAAATATAATAGATAAATATAAATATAAATATAATAGATAAATATAAATATAAATATCTCCTCGGTCTGTGGAGCCGTTGGTAGGTAAACTTCTGGACATTAACGTCTCTATCCATATCCATGTCCTCCTCCCACCTTGGCATCGTCTCCCCAAACACTACCCGTGGTGCCATTCCCGGTTGCTCGCCCAACCTGATGATGCTCCCCGCGAAATCCATCGCTGGCTCCTCGTGCACCCAGGTCCGCTTGCCGGGTTTATCCCAGAAGGCCCTTGCCCCGCTGGCCATCACCACTCTCCCGCCCACCCAGTCTGTATCTGAGTGGCCAATCCTCTCGATGGGCGGCATCTCCCCGAACTCGTTGTCATCTTCCTCCGTCGCTGGGAGTGGATCCAGGCCCAGTATCCCGGTAGACCCACTGTGCCCCTTTCCGTCTTGGCTTCCACCCATAACTTTCCACCCTTCCTGTTCCCTTGGTCTCTTTCTCACGAAATTGCCCTCGGAGCCCGCTGGCATGGGCATCACTTGCAATCCCGATGTCGACTGTTTCAGTGATTCTTCCATCCATTCCAGCTCCTCCCCCAGAAACTCGCCCGAGCTCCCTGATCCCCACCTCAGCTCGTCCAAGTTCTGGGCCTCGAACCCGTAATCCTCTCCCCTAATCTCCGCCTCTCTCTCATCTGCCTCCCTCCTTTCTTGCCTGGCGACTTCTTCCAGTCGCTTCTCCTCGAGTCTATCCGCTTCCAGCTTCTCCCATCTCTTGTATGGTGTATCCACCTCTCTGTCTACTAGGTGCCGGCTGTTGTAGTACACCGACTCGCCCTTCAGCCCCGGGTGGTCTACCAGACCTTTGAAGGCCACCTTAAAGGCTCTTCTGTAGTTTAGAGGTGATCCTGATAGCAGAAACGCTGTCAGCTCTCTTCCGATAACCACGGCCATGAATAGGTTTAGTAAACCTATCATTACCCAATCCTCCTGTAGGATATATCTCTTCTGATATTTTAACGCTCCTCTTCGGAACTGATACACCTCCTGTTTCCCTGGCCTCGCTCCCCACTTCAGCGAGTTCGCCAGCTTCGCTCCGTACTCCTCCCTGAACTTACCCCAGTCCATCGGCTTGTGGCAGACAAGGCCCATGAGCTGGCCCATCCCCACTGCTCCACAATATCCTGTGTTCTCTACCACTCCCAAAGTGCCAATTTTTCTTGGTTTTATTTATTTTTCTTATGTTACCATCCTATCTATCATCCTATCTACCTTGCTACTTCCTTCTTACTATGTACCCTACCATTACTATGCTATGCCTACATACCCTTTACTTTCTTACTACGTGGCGCTCTTGGTGCCCACAACTTCAAACTTCTATGGAACTATAGACCCCAATACTGCTACTATGGTATACCAAAATACCACACCCTTCACTCTCACTACGTGGCGCTTTCGGTGCCCACAACCCCTCTGATACTACCTCTATGGTATACCTACATACCATACCCTCTACTCTCTTACTACGTGGCGCTTTCGGTGCCCATAACCCCTCTGCTACTACTTCTATGGTATACCTACATACCATACCCTCTACTCTCTTACTACATGGTGCTTTCGGTGCCCACAACCCCTACATCTCTCGGTACTATGTACCCTGCTACTATTCTCGTGGTATGTCTATATACCACACTCCCTAACTCTCTTTCTATGTGGCGCTTTTGATGCCCACAACCTCTAACTCTCTCAGTACTATGTACCCTGCTACTCCGGTACTATGTACCCTGCTACTACTCTCGTGGTATGTCTATATACCACACTCCCTAACTTCTTACTTCTTACTAACTCTTACTAACTTCTTACTAACTCTTACTAACTCTTACTAACTTCTTACTAACTCTTACTAACTTCTAACTCTCCTCTTACCCTTACTGACTTCTACTAACTTCCTAACTTCTTACTCCTACGGCACTATGTACCCTGCTACTCTCGTGGTATGTCAATATACCACACTCCCTAACTTCTAACTGCCTACGGTACTATGTACCCTGCTATTCTCGTGGTATGTCAATATACCACACTCCCTAACTTCTATCTACTTACCTAGTGCTACGTATTATCTACTACTATTACTTTCTAACTTTCTACTACTTGTGTGGGAAGGGTGTCTCGCCCTCATTCCCAACCCCCTCAGTCCAACATATTGGACAACTAAACTTCAAGGGCGATTCTTCCAGCAGGCACTCTCCCACTGCCCCCCTGTAGGTCCTCTTGTCCTTCGCCCCACTCTCCTTGTCAATTCCAACTCCCTAGGAATTGATTATCCCTCCTTCACCACCCTAAAATCAGGTCTTTCAGTCGCCTTCTTGATTTCCTCATGGTCCCCTGGCAGCAAAATGCCACCCTTCATCTTGTCGTCACCTGGCGGTAGAATGAAAAGAAATCGAAAGAATAGATAAAACAGAATGGATAATAGTAATCCTATCCCTTTCCACCCTGTCTTCTTATTTGACCTCCCCCTTTTCGGTATGCCTCTCAACCAGACCGGCGTCTCCGGGCATCTCGCCGTCCACTCTTTTCCTTCCTCATACCGATACTTGCCGGGGACATTCTTGTTCCATCCCATCGTCTCTAAGTCTTCCGCATCGAATCCATTCTCATCTCTCTTGCTGTTGCTTCCCCTCCTAATTCATCTACCGACGGTATTTCTCTGGAACTATCCTCTATCCTTTCACCACGCTCCACTATGCGTGGTTCCAGATCCATAACCAACTCCTGGTATCCTTCCCCGGGCCGCTTCTCATATGGGACCTCCCCATTGCCCGTCTCTGGTTTCTCCTCTACAGTGCCCAATAGCTTGCACCCTGATGTCTCCGAAACCCTGAATGGAATCTTGTTTTAATTGGGCCGCTAAGCATCCATCCGAAAAGGGCGTGAGAATCGCCGTCGGATCCCGCTGCTTATTCTCTCCGAATATGGTCCTTACTCTCTCGTGGGCCGTTGGACAATCCATTCCGACTATGATGGATACCTTCGAGACGTCCACTTCCGGTATTGAGAAATCGATATCGTCCAGGAACCGGTATTGCTCAACCTCGATCCTGGTGGGTCGCCTGGCGTTTATATAAATGGATTCTATTATCTGAATGGGGTCGATGGTCGCCCCATAATCACTTCCTGGTGCTATTGCTGATATCTCGCACCGTCCCCGTTCTCATCCCGCGTTCCCGCACCGTTCTCATCTCCAGGACCTCATCCTTGCTCGAGATAGTAGTTACTGCCATCCTACTCAGCCTCATCTGTAACCCTATCTCCTCGGCCACCCAATTCTCCACCAGCGTTAAGGCTGCTCCATTGTCGACCAGCATCAGTGTCGTGACTGATCGGCCGCCCTTTCCTGTTATCCTCTCTGGTACTACCCCGAGTAGTACTTTCCTCTTTCTCCTTCTCCCATCGTGCTCATAGCCATAGTTTGGCCTCCAGTCTCATCGTATCCTATCGGTATTTCTCTACACTCTCCGAATCCGTGTCCTTCTACCACGCATCGATGACATAGTCCGTTTGTATCTGCGTAGGCTACACGATCTTGTTTAGGCAACGCTTGCCAATGCTTACAACTTATGGTCTTATGGGTTCCATCCCTATGCAATTGACATTCGTATCCTGGATTATAGCATTCCTTGTATAGCCCTTCACAAATTGCGCGTAGATTCATATCTACTGGTTTAGTGTTTTGGTTATTTGGACTCGGCCTACTGGGTGTGTTGGGATTATATTTGTTCGTGTTGTTATTTTGTTTTTGTCCCTGCCACGGTGTGGCCCTACTCCCAGCTAACTGTGGACTAGCAGTCCCCTACGTGGCTGCATGTGGTAGTGACTGTCTCACTCTCGGGAATGGATCCGCCGGACTGTGTTCGGGTTTAGGCCTGTTGTATTCAGCTTTCGGTGCCTTCCCCAAACTATCCTCACTGTAGACTGGGTCTGTAATCAACTCTGCCTCATAATTGAGGGAGTTTGATATTTCCTCTAGGCCGGGTTCCGCACATTTCTTCTCCCAGGTGGAGAAGGCGATCTTCCTCCATTTGTTCCTTAGCCAGATTGGCAGTGCCTGCGCTATCGTGGTGATGTTATTCGATGCGTTGAGTTCGTAAGGTGCATCCAAGGTCTTCAGCACGATTAACGCCTTCTCGACCTTATTCGCGAAAGTCTTTATACTGACAGGGTTATCCTGTAGGCCACCCGATGTTATTCCCCTCAAGGTCTGCTGGATGATCTTGGCTGGGTGTCCGTATTCCCTGTCTAGGGCCCGCCATGCAGTCGTGAATCCACCCTCGATACCTTGATACTGGCTCACGATATCGTATGCTGGGCCCCCTGTGTAAACCTGTAAATATTTTAGGCACTCCGCCTGTGTCAGATTCTTAGTTAATATTTCATTACTGTACATGCGTCGGAATTGCAGGTATTCTTCCGGTCTGCTTCCATCGAATTTAAATGGCTCCACTGGTGGCAGCTCGATCATGGTCTTAAGCGCATCAATGAATGTTGACATTCCCATCGCCTGTGCTTCCAGTGGGTTCGACGTATGCTGTACGGACTCTCCTGTTGTTGGGTGCGGTTCGCCCGTCGGGCCTGTCGATCTTTTCTGTGTCGGATATATCATTGGGGGTAACGGCCCCCTCCATCTCTCTGTATTGCACGATCTATTCTGGTCCGAGGGGTTTGGGGTTTTTGTTCTCGGCTGAGTGTATTGCTGATATTGTAATGGGGGAATGTCACCCTGTCCCCCCCCCCCCAACTGGTGTTATGTTTGGTACTGGGGTTGATGTTAATATATTGGGGCCCACACACCTATCGGCAACCTCCCCTGGGTATATGTTATATCCCTGCATATTATAGTCATACTAGTATGCAGGTACCAGTATAGGCCTATCCACTTCTTGCCTACCTACCGGTATGTATGCCGCAACTTCTGGATCTAATCCCGTTGTTCGCACTACCCTATCGCCTACACCATCTCTTCCAGCATGGCCTATAGTATGTGCAGTAAAGCCTACAGTATGTCCTGCAGTCTGCCTGTGTCCCTCCGGACCGAAGTTTAATCTTCTCGAATATTCCAAGAAGTCCTCCCCGCGACCACTGTACTCTCGATCGATCGGCAGCTATTTCACGTCGGGAAGTTTCTCTCCGATCCCCTCTCCTGTCCTCGTCCTCGTCCCATATACTCGTGCCGGTATATCCTGTACCCTTCTCCCGGTGTATGGTATATCTCACCAGGCTGCATCTCTCCGGGGCGATGGCAATCTCCCGGAGTTCGACCCCACTGACTCTCTAACTCCATCTCTGCTACCGACAGTTCGCTGTCCGTCCTTGCTCTCCGGTTGCTCGTAGCAACGCTTCTTCTATTCTCTTCACTTCTTCTCTCTTCAGTGTAGCGATCCCGATCATGAGATCTATCTTTGACCTCCCAGTTAAACTCCACTGTTCTTCTTCCGTCTTCCGACTGGGCTCGATGTCTCGTCTCTCGCCCGCTCACAGCACCAACCTCTCTCTCTCTACTCGGTTGGACGCTCCTGGGGATATTCGCAATCCCCCTACTATTCTCTATCGTTGAGTGCCGCGGTTCACCTAACTCGCCCTGCGCACCATCTGCCGATGACTGTGGGACATTCTTTGCCCCCCCCCCTCTCTCGCCACACTAATCTCTCGTGGTGGGGTGCCCGTAGCCCCCCCCCCCCCATTCGCCACTTCTTACTTCACTACCTCCTACTTCACTTCTACGCCCCTCTCTAGTCAATGCACTATCTCTACTCTGGCTGGGTCTACTCACCCCCGCCTCTCCCTGTCCGACTGCGTGGCCTTGCAGGCTCCCGTCGGGTTGGCCTACCCCCTCTACTCCCTGCCTAACTACTTGGCCGTGCAGACTCCCGTTGGGGTGACTCACCCCCGCTGCTCCCTGCCTAACTACGTGGACTTGCAAGCTCCCATCGGGTTCACTCACTCCCGCACCCGCTACTCCCTGCGTAACTACATGGCCTTGCAGGCTCTTGCTGGTCGGACCACCTGTGTCCCCTACATTCGTATTAATAGCACTGTTATCAATAATATTGTTACCGTAGGCGCGGGTGACTTTGCCATTGGTGGTGACATTGCCAGTGTGTATATTGATTTTCTCTTTAATAATATGAGGAACAGTTTAAGACAATTGAGACAATTTGGTTGTTTAGTGGCATAGTATTTATGTAAAGCCATATAAAATTTTACAAAAGTTGTAAAAATAGACAGTAACTAATGATTTGAAGCATCTACAAAATTTGCATAATAATTTTCATAAAAATTATTATTTGATCAGATAAAAAAAAAGTTGTAAACAAAGTGTTCTAGGAAATAGAAATTATATAAAACCTGATATATAGTGATAGTTTATTATTATTGAGTTTAATTTTTTATGATATTACCCAGACATAGTTGTGTAAAATACAATGGCAAAGTCACCCCAACTCTGACAAGGAACAACTGAATAGGGCTGTTATTTTGTTTATGATGTAGGCCTTTTATACGGTATTAATATTCAGATATTTAATATAATAGCCTAAAAACTTTACTCCACATTTCATTATCTGCTTGCATATAATTATAGTAGTACCATAGTGAAATGCTGAAATGCTGAAATGCTTGCAGGCCTATCCTTTACATCACATAGCGTTTTAGTTGTACTGGTACCGATACTTACTTATGGCATATCATTTAATTAACTATCCTAAACTTTAGTTCTGGTACTAAAAGTTATAATAATGACTTAGTATCAGCTTAGGATGCCTGACACTTATAAACGTAAACTTGGCTCACGTTCTTATCGAAATTATACTGAAGATGCTCTCATAAAGGCAGTGGACGAAATTCGGGGAGGTAAAACTGCAAAATCAGTTTCCGAAAAGTATAACATACCACGCCGAACATTAGGAAATAAGTTAAAGAAACTTCATACAAAACCGGTAGGGGGACAGAAGGTGCTCACTTGAAGAGAATGTCATTGAAACATGACATTGAAGAGAATGTCATTAAGGATAGCATTCTACAATGTGCGGAATATGGTATGCCATTGGACTCATTTGACTTACGAATGTTGGTGAAGTCTTATTTGGATAGTATTGGTAGAGAAATAAAGAATTTTACAAATAATATCCCAGGTCGTTCCTGGTTGAAGCGGTTTCTCAAGCGACATAAGAAGGATCTAAGTGAATGGAAATGTCAAAATATAAACAGAGTAAGGGCGATGGTGGGACCTGATGAACTCAAAGAATATTTCTATCACCTTGCGAAAACATTGGACGGAGTTCCTCCAGACAATATACTGAATTATGATGAGACGAACTTTTCTGACAATCCTGGTGAAAGGAAGATGATATTTAAACGAGGATGTAAATATCCGGAAAGGAATATTAACTCAACTAAAGGTTGCATATCAGTTATGTTCACTGGGACTGCAACTGGGGCACTTTTGCCTCAATATGTCATTTATAAAGCTGTACACTTGTGGAATTCCTGGATAATTGGTGGACCACCTGTAACTCGATATGGTCGAAGTGCAAGTGGATGGCAGGATTTGGTGAACTACGGTGAATACTTCGAAACAATTATTGTTCCATGGGCCGAAGGTCTACCTGGGAAGAAAGTCATTATTGGCGATAATTTGAGTTCCCATCTCAGCACTACGGTATTAAAGCGATGTGAGGAGTTGGATATTTCCTTTGTTCTATTACCGGCTAATTCAACCCATATATGTCAACCCCTCGATGTCAGCTACTTCGCACCCATGAAGAGAAAATGGAGGAAACTATTAGAGGAAGATAAGTTTAAGCACCCTGGATCAAAGAGTCTCGATAAATCACGATTCCCAATGCTACTACGAAAACTAGTCACAGAATTACAAATGACCACTCCAGAGAATCTGAAGGCTGGTTTCCGAACGTGTGGAATTTTTCCACTTAATTCCGCTGCTGTGCTGGAGAAACTACCAGGTGGAAGGCCATCTTCTAGCACTGCCACTATACGTGATTCTGTTAGTAATTCACTGTTGAATTACTTGAAGTTGTGTCATTATGGTGATCCTCAGGATGTCAATTCAACCAAGAAATCTACTGGCAAGAAGAAGAAACTTAATGTTGCCCCTGGCAAGTCGGTGACAGCTGCTGATATTGAAATGCCAGCAGCACCACAACCAGATATTGAACCGGAGGAAGCTGATTTAAATGACGAAGATAGAAGTGAAAGTTGTGTGTCTTCTGATACTATACACCCAAGTGCATCTGAGGAAACCTCAGATTCCAGTACCGGTAATCAACAAGAATACAATGGATTTAACAATCAAGCGCTTACCACCTTTACCAATCTTAATGATTTCTATGGGGGTATGCTGGTTGTGGCGGTTTATGATAAAGACTGGTTTATAGCTGAGGTTGTAACTGTAAATAATGCCGTGGAACATATGGATCTTAAATGTTCCTTTATGGGTAGGGTTAAACAAAATTGCACGTTTTGGTTTTGGCCAAGTGCACGGGATGAGTGCAATATACCTCTAAATGGGGTTTTGGGTTTATTTAGATCAGAATTATTAATTCCTATGAATCTGAGAAACTGTTTTAAAATTGGGTCTAATACTAAGAACAACATTGATGAGGCCTTTGCAGCATATAATGCAGCATATAAATGACTTATGTGATAGTTATTATGCATATCCAAGATTATAGACTTGACCTTGACTCTTGTTTGAATGGAATGTACTGGTATATGATAGTGATGCTAAAATATACAGTAAAACTTAATTACAATATATACTGGTAACGTAATATGCAATTTTTTTTTAGGATAGATAATACCACTGCAAACTGGTATATGCAATACATTAATAATGCAATATATTACTAGAGTATACTATAGGATAGTGCAGCAATAATGTTATAATACTGCCTTATATTAAATAAGCTTGTGATATACGTCATGTTATATGGCCTATTCAACTTTTGAGCTTCCAAGTTTTTTTAAAAATAATATGGAGTGGCAAACTAGCCCTTAACCATGCTTACATTGCCAGTGATATAGTAGTAATATTGATTGGCAAAGTCACCCACTTATTAGGGTTACTTTGCCATCCCTGAAAATTTTTAAAAATATTACCATAATATGTGGAAATTTTGGGTTTTATGCAAATCCACATACATATATCAAAT
>JAUCBJ010005448.1:0-14562 GCA_032718475.1 Nemertoderma westbladi
CCTTATGATCGGCCGAAAAGCTACACGTCGACAGGAAAAATCGCTCTGATTGGCTCAAGCCAAACAAAGAACCATGCGTCCAATGGCTGTTTCCATGTCAGCAACCAGCTGTTAGATGTCGTAATATGAATCATCACGGCTAAGCTGTGAAAGGTAGTTGGTGCATTACAGGTTTTTTGCCTTACCATGTCCGCCAAAACACGTATATAGCAGAATGACTTTTATGTCCGTTAAAACACCTGTAACGGTACCTTGCGGGCGAGGGGAATATATATACAGTTAGAGAACCTTTTTAGAGTATTCCAGCGCCTGGGGGGAAACTGGATTGCGAAGCAAAAGGGGCCAGTTATATCCCACAGAAGCTTTTACAAACGCCCATGTAGACGTATGAAGGCCAACTGTGGTTTGTCTGCCTGAATCCGAATATATTACCCCTAAATTTTGTGGCGTTCACATTTTGCGTTGAATACCACCCACCGGTCGATCTAAGGTCTTAAAGTGAGATAGAATGCATCAAGCGTGATATTACCTGGGAGAGGGCAGAGTCAAATAGTCTGCTGAATCCAAATGTGTGAGTCCCCTTTAATACACGTCTACATTACCATGCAATTACATGCAGTACTCGTCTTCATTATTATAAACGTCGTTGTGCTCGTCGTGTTTTGTATTTAAACATATTTCCTAAACGCAGACTGACGGACGATCTTTATAACTACCGATGCCTTCAATGGGCGAAGCCAGGTATGGTTAATAGGAATATAGTCTACGCAGTACTCGTCTTCATTATATGCCTCGTTGCGCTCGTCGCTCGTCCTGTTTTACATTAAAATATTTTTCCTAAACCAAGACTGACGATCTTCATACAGTTATAACTATGCGAAGTTTCGAAACTGTGCGAGTAACTGCTGATACATCTATGTGGAGATGTGTGATACAACGCCAACGCATCGTATGCCGATGTAGTAATATGGGTATTGAAATAATATTAAATCAATGTACACTCTTAAAGCTGCAGCGAAAAAATGTAGCTAATTTCCTAGGTTACATATAAAATAATAATATTATTTTTAAGAACATTAATTTTACTACTTTACAAAAATTCAATTAAAAAATAACCAGACAAATATATTGCGGAATAAACTATTTCAGATATAAGCCTACAACAGCCATGCAATGGATGGTATTTATGTTATTATTATCTTCTGTCACCTGAGATAGTTAATAATACAACATTTATAGTATAGAGTCAATAGGAATTGAAATACAGGCAGTGTATGGTTGGAGTTATGTCTGGGTTGCTATAGCAATACTACTGGCTGGATCTAGGACACTTCCCCCCCCGGACAGTTCCCCCCGGACAGATCCCCCCCCCCCCGGACACTCCCCCCCGCCCAAGTAGGACACTTCCCCCCGGACACTCCCCCCCCCCGGATACTCCTCCCCCCCCCCCCCCCCCGTACAGTTCCCCCCCAGTTAAAGTGTTAAAATTAATGTGGGTGCACCAAAGCAATAAACAAAAGTGTAAGATGGTTACAGGACAAGTTGTATATAGTCAAGTTTTTTCAAAATTATAAAAGAAACATTTTTATAGTCAAATTTTGTTTGTTTTTCTTTTAATCGGGGGCTGCCGCCCCCAAACCCCCGCTTCTTAGGTTGGGGGCTTCCGCCCCCAAACCCTCGCTTCTTTTGTTGGGGGCTCCCGCCCCCAAATCCCCGCTTCTTTGGCTGGGGGCTGGGCTGCCGTCCCCAAACCCCGGCATTCCCTGTATGCCCGTGGTGAAAGACTTTGAGACCATTTTTAAAAAATCAATTCATGTTTGTATCACCAGATAATGAATTGACTAAGCCTAAAGTAGGAGCTGTATTGAATGTTAACCAAATTAATATATAAATTACTACAATATTATATAATTCAACAAAATATTGCAAGTAACCAGGAAATTTAATTAATTTATCAATATGTAATGCTGAAGACAGAATAAAGGTCGACCCATGTCGATTTTACCCTGGAGAGGTACAGTTTTGATTGCAACAATAATATTCATCCCCATCTGCTACAATTTGAAGAAGACTATTACATAATAATACCTATAATTAAAACAATTACTTATTATAATTATATAGTTAATAAAAACAGTATATCATTCGGGGGATGGAATTTATAGGTCATCTGATTAATCGTTTAAAGATTAGCAAACAATACGATGTAATTGCATTGATAAAATCCATTAATAAAACTTGGATATAAAATGTAAAATCACGATGCAAAAGATCACTTTCTGAGCTAAGAAAGGAAAATTGGATACAACTTGTCTGGATACAAGCGGTCCGTTTACCTTACAAAATGAAAAATAAAAATGTGCGAAGTTAAGAACAGTCGGGGGGAAAGTGTCCGGGAGGGTCAGTGTCCGGGGGGAAGTGTCCGTACACCCTACTGGCTGCATATTAGTACAATTCCCCTCTGGTAAGGCTACACCAACATCTCCCAGCCAGCTAGCAGCTCTACACCCCCGCAGAGACTATGTTGACCAATAATGGGCAGGATTAAATTTCAACTCAATAATTGTGCCGCTTTAATTACGTTTAGATCAATTAAAGACACATTTATTAAAGCAAATCACTTTAACTAATTAAAAACTATAATGTAATGTTGTATGGGGATTACAGCTGTATAACTTTTAAGTATAATTATTTAAATCTTATACTAGAAAATAATTAATATCCTTTAAGGAGGCAGGTTGAAATTGATGTTTTTACCTTAATCAACTTAATTAACTAATTAACTGATATTATCTTAGCTTCTCGAACAGATCAGATAATACAGAACAGAACAGATCAACAGAACAACAGATCAACAGAACAACAGATCAACAGATCAACAGATCAACAGATCAACAGATCAACAGATCAACAGATCAACAGATCAACAGAACAACAGACACACCGATTGAGTTAGTGGTACCTGTATAAGCTCGCTTACTTTCGTCGCTCGCCCCACAAAGTTCCAAAGTATATTGCTCAAATAGTAGATAATCAGATATAATACTAAAATAATTACAAAGAATTACAAAGATAGAATATATAATATAAATTACTTGATATTAAGAGTGATAATAATAAGATAATAAGAAGTCTATATATATCGGTATCACGGTAGCTTATATAGTAAAAAATTAAAGATGGCGGCATTTCCGCCAAAATTCATAACAAGAAAACCAAACTATTGGTCTAGCAATATAATGTATGCAGTAGCGGTAAATTTAAATTTTCGACACGTTGTTCAAATTAACTGAGTTAAATAAATGCAAATATAAACCACAACCACATACGTTTAGGACAAATATAAACTGTATGATTTGCTGCGAATTGATACAAAAATATAATACCGCTTTAAGATCACCCCACCCCCCTTAACATAAACATGTTGTCACCACCATGCAATCCACAATTGGTGAGCCCAATCGTGCGTGCATTAACCCTATTAAACCCGGGGGGGGGGGGGGGTCAATATGACCCCCCTCCCGTGTTTTTTTTATTATAATTCTGAAACAAACGCAGTTGGGAATCTGAAATTTTATGACTTTTCCTAAAAATCTATTGTCTTCCTACAGTAGTAGTGAAAACCGTTTTCAAAAATATTGGGTAGTTTTCGAGTTCTAGCACCATTTTTAAACCCTACTTTTGGCATTTTTTGATTTACACAGGTTTTTTAGTGTTCGCAATTGCATGGAATTCATATAAATTGATTTAGAAATTTCAAACTTGTTTTTTTGGGCGGGTGCCAAATTTTGGTGCCAGCACCAAATTTTGAAATATGTCAACATTGTAAATTGATTGTTTGATACTTGTTTTTTACGCAATTGGGGTTTTTGGTGTTCTGGTTTCGATGAAATATATCCGAGTTGCACCAAGCGTATCAAACTTGTATTTTTCGGTGCTGTGTGCAAATTTTGATGCTAGCACGAAATTTTGAAAATCCATTCAATAGATAAAATTGCTTGTGACAATTTATTTCTTGCATTTTAGAGGTTTATGGCTGTTCTGAATTCAATGGAATATATAATTATCGAACTAGACATCTCAAACTTGTATTTTTCGGAAGTGGGAGCAAAATGTGGTGCTAGCACCAAATTTTGAAAACCATCAAATATATCAATTGATTGTGACACCTTGTTTCTTGCGTTATACCGGTTTGTTAGGGTTCTGAATTCAACGGAATCAGTAAAAACTTCATAAGAGTTTTCAAACTTGTATTTTTCGCCGGTGGGTGAAAATTGTTGTGCGAGCACCAAATTTTGGAAAATATGCAAATTGATAAGTAGATAGTATCACCTTATTTCTTGCGTTATACGGGTTTATGAGGGTCCTGAATCCGATGGAATCAATAAAAACAGCACTGGACATCGCAAACTTGTACGTTTTGATGATGGGTACGAAATTTGGTGCTAGCACCAAAATTTGCCAAATTACGCCGAAAAATAAAAGTAGCAATGATCTGGCATATTAGAAATGTATTCCATTAGAATCAGCGCCCTCGAAAACCTGAAAATGTGAATTTATAGCATCGTATAAGTGAATTAAAAATTTTGTGTTCTAACTGAAAAGTGCTGGTTACTTGTTTTTTTCAATTTTTTTCCTACGCAGAGAGGACTAAACAGCCATTTATAGTAATCATATCATTTTTTAATATTTTCCAATGTAGTTTGCACCCCAGAAAACCTGTATTGAAAAATAATTAGCCGAAAATGTAACTTTCAAATTTGGTGAAAATTGTGCACTACTTGTAATTTTGATGCTGCAATATAACCACCCCAGTACATTTTTTCGAAAATTTTTTTTTCGGTCGGATCCAGACAAGTGATACCTACGTACAAACAAAAAATCAGACGTGTTCGTAAATATGTAGATTTTAGAGTGGGGGGGGGTGGTCAATATATGACCCCTCCCCCCCCCCCCCCCCCCCCCCCGGTATTTGTACAACATTTTATAGCCCGGTACTAATAGGGTTAATTAATTCTGTATTTCGATCACCTCGCATTTTTCTTTCAACTTTTAGACATTTTAAAATTTTTAAGAGAAAAACATTCAGCGGCAAACCACACAACTGAAGTTGATGTTTTTTATAATCATAAAATCTGCTGAGGTACTTATTGCCTTTTTACTATAACCTATTGACAACCGCCTACTCTACAACACCACTGATACAGGAAGAGAAAGATTGTATAGTACATATCTATTACTCTAGTACAATGCACACATCTCCAACCAGACACTATATAACATTGGAGGTGTCTCATTGGTTCCCCCAAGCTTGACACTAGAACAAAATCGCCTCCGCTTTGCTGGACATTGCTTTCGCCGTGAGGACCAGCCAGTGCATAATCTTGTACTTTGGCAGCCTCATGGAGTGAATAAGCATGGTGGACAGCCCATGACTTCCTTGAGACGCATCTTAAAGGACACTGGCCTTGAAGATGCGGATGATCTAGCAAATGTCATGGGTGATAGGGAGTTGTGGCGGTGCAATTTTGTCGAAAAGCCGGCACAGCATTCTTAAAAATGCAGCTGCAATGCAGCATGCCGATACTAGTAGTAGTATGGCAGGTCAACTGAACTGGCCTTGCTGAATCTACTGGATATCGTAACTAAGGCATTAGATGAAAAGGAATTTAGTTTAGCCATATCAATTGACCTATCTAAGGCATTTGATACAGTTCCACATAACATACTAATTGACAAACTTAAATTCTATGGTATCACTGAGACCCCACTGAATTGGCTGAGTAACTATCTCACTGGACGTCAACAATATGTAGAAATTAATAGGACCAAATCTGGACTGCGTACTATTACTATAGGTGTGCCCCAGTGAAGTATCCTTGGGCCTCTTCTATTCCTACTATATGTGAATGATATAGTCAATGTACAGTATCTGACATTTTAAAGTACATTATTATTCGCTGATGACACAAATCTCATAGTCTCACATTCTGATATCGATAACCTTTTCAAAATGGCTAATTCTGAATTATCCAAAATTTCTAGGTGGTTCCACTTGAACCGCCTATCCCTTAACACAGATAAAACAAATTACATTATCTTCAGAGCATCTATGTACTAAACAAATTAACATTAATGAAACGAAAGCTTTAATACCAACATATGGTGTAAATAAAATAAACATGCACATAAAGGTAGGTAGGCCTACTGTAAAATATGAAAGTTGTTATGTGACCATATAATACTGTATTGTATGACAGATAATGGAAAATGGGATACACATTATTTATAGGTTATTTGGAGATGGGGATATAATAAAATGAATATATAATATAATAAAAATAGTAAAAAATATATATAATATAATAAAATGTCGTTGCATGGTTGAAATATTGTACAATTCAATGTTTGGTTATAGCGTGGCTGGGGGAAGTTTTAAAATAGATCGTGTAAAAATTAGAATAGATCATTTCACGGCGTACAGGAACAGTGAGCGTTTTACTGTTGTTAGTAGAGTCGGGACGCCAGTGCAACTGAGGCCGTGGTCCTTGTCCGTCGCCTGGTCGTCGCAGAGACGGCAGACGCATGTGGGGGTCGGCCGCCAACACCCTTTACTGCGGCAGAGCTTGTGGTGCGAGCCATTGGAGATGAATTGGGCTGCAGCGCGGCGCCTGTAGCCTGTGAGTTCGAGGAGGGAGAGCTCGCCGTTCTCTGCAGGGCGGTCGACCGCGTTTAGGATTGCCGTGGTGGAGGCGTATTTGCTCACCCCGCACCACAGTTTCCAGTAGAACGCGCGAACGAGCTCCACGTGTGGTAAGCTGGGCGCGTCGGCCGCGGAAACGCCGTAGACGGAGCAACCGTATGTGGTAGACGGAAGGACAACCGCGCGCCACAATCGACCAGCTGTTACAATTGATATGTTATTGAAATTGACCCGGGAAGCCAATCTCATGCAGGAGGAGATCCCTCGTTTATGCAGGTGAGTGTAGTGACCGGACGCACAAGCAGTGGTTGTCAGTACGACTCCGAGGTACTCGAAAGAGTTGACGAACTCGAGAGGCGATCCTTGGTACATGAGGATGTCCGACTTACAAAGCCGACCACCGCTTTGTTATTAATTAACATTAATAACAATACCATTAATATTGACGGGAAATCAATTGATAAATAAGATGTTGTTAAATTTCTTGGTGTATTACTCGACGAAACACATTCCTGGAAAAATCACCTGAATATGTTGAAGCGTAAAATAAGTAGAAACTGCGGGATTATAAACAGAATAAAATGGTTTGCAACACCAAAAATGCTAACCAATCTTTACTACTCACTAATTCATCCTTATTTGTCCTATTGCACATCAGTATGGGGTAATAGTATCTGGAACACAAGCACAGACCTACTTCAACCTAACAATAATGGGCGATCCCATACCAAATGGCGTAAAAAACGACTACGCGGAGTTAAATTACACTCTGCCTCTGCTGCAATTTTCTCACTCAGTAAACAACAACAGCGTATAATTGCATACATTAACAAACGTGATCCTATTTTTAAACCTATGCTACTAAAGTCGATTTATACAATACAAATTAGCACGATATGCTTTAAATATATCAAACAAAAAACAAATTCTCCCTAGTAATATTTTCCCCAACCCTTTGACACCGTTAACTTCAATTCACTCTCATTCTACTCGCAATGCCCATCTACTTGATAACTGTTACATACCCAGGAGCAGATTAAAAATACGCCAAAGTTCAATTTACCATCAATATCCAAAAATTTGGAACACTCTTCCCACTGAAGTGCGACAAGCTCAATCACTACCTATTTTCAAAACAAGAATACGTAACCACATGATTGGTTTATTGTATAGATACATAAGAAGTAATTTTAATTTATTTCTCATAATTTGTCTGCTTTAATAATTAAACTAGTTAGTTTAGAGTTAAAGGAACTTAAGAAGTGAGAGGGGGGAGGGGGGATGTTTGTATGAGGCAATATGTTATTTGATTGTCTATGTCTGTCTGCGTAATTTCAAATAGCCTTTAAATGGACCAAACTTTAGCATGAGTGTAATAATATATAAATAGCCTTTAAAATACTAAATAATTTTCATGATTACGATTACATAGTGTAGTACAGTCACAGTAGTGTAGTACAGTAACTTTTGTAGTATTAATATGGTGTCCGAAATAATGGGTTCAACCCGTCCGGCCTCCATCTGCATGATGAATTCATACTATCGCTTTGTTTAAGTTTTATATAATTATGTTATGATGCATGTCAATATGGTTATGATTTCTTCAAGTAGTAAAAATATACATATCTTATCTTATCTTACAGTACCGGTACTACAGACAATTACACGTTCGTGGGGCCTTCGCGCAGCACGAGGCCCAGTTATTAGATACAAATTAAAATTGAGCGACTGTATCACAAAATCAGGTTTTGAGAAATTTACCCACACCACCAATCAATCAAAGAAAGGCGGACAGTACGTGTTCACCCCTTTTAATCCCCCCCCCCCCACCCTTCCCAACCACCAATACATAACCGGGACATCTACCACCCACGGAAGGGTAGCACGAACTTATTTCCAATCGCACGTTAAATATGCAAAGCCAGGTGGTTTATAGGAATATAATAAACGCAGTACTCGTTTTCATTATAAGCCTCTTTGCGTTCGTCCTGTTTTGTATTTAAATATATTTCTTAAACGCAGGCTAGGACGATCTTTATAATAATAATAACTAGGGATGCGATCAATATGTGAAGCCAGGTGGTTTATATAACAATTTAGTCAACGCAGTACTCGTCTTCATTATATGCCTCGTTGCGCTCGTCGCTTGTCCTGTTTTGTCATAAAATATTTTTCCTAAACGCAGACTGACGATCTTTATACAGTTATAACTATGCGAAGTTTCGAAACTGTGCGAGTAACTGTTGATACATCTATGTGGAGATGTGTGATATGTGGAGATGTGTGATACAACGCCAACGCATCTTATGCCGATGTAGTAATATGGGTATTGAAATAATATTAAATCAATGTACACTCTTAAAGCTGCAGCGAAAAAATGTAGCTAATTTCCTAGGTTACATATAAAATAATAATATTATTTTTAAGAACATTAATTTTACTACTTTGCAAAAATTCAATTAAAAAATAACCAGACATATACATTGTGGAATAAACTATTTCAGAAGCCTACACAACAGCCATGCCATGGATTGTATTTATGTTATTATATCTGTCATTTACCTGAGATAGCAATACAACACTTATAGTAGAGTCAATACAGGAAGGATGTTGGGATGTTGGATTTCAAGAATGATGTCTGGGCTGCAATAGCAATACTGGTTGCCTATTACAGTACAATTCCTCTCTGGTTAGTCTACAGCCACAACTCCAAGCAAGCTAGCTCCACACCAGCAGAGACTTGACCAATAATCATTCCCAGCAAATAGCTGCCTTACACACACATCCTTCCATCGTACCAGCATGTTAGCCAATAAATGAGCAGTATTTAATGAGAATCAATTTTTTATGACGTTTTAATTACTTTAGATCAATTAAAGACACAATTAATAAAGCAAATCACTTGAACTAATTAAAAACTATAATAGAATGGCGTATGTGGATTACATCTGTATAATTTTTAAGTATAATTATTTAAATCTTATACTGTAAAACAATTAATTTCCTTTAAAAGGCAGGTTGAAAATGGTGTTTTTACCGCAATCAACTTAATTAACTAATTAACTGCTATTATCTTAGCTTCTCGAAGGCCACACGGAAATTCTACTTGGAAAATTTCTAAACTTTTGCCAAACAACATGTGTACCAAGTTTGGATAGATTTCATCAAAGATTGGCTGAGTTATTAACGTTTAAAATTGGACGAGACAGAACGACAGAACGACAGAACGACAGAACGACAGAACGACAGAACGACAGAACGACAGGTTGATTAATGGTACCACTACGCTAAGGCTCACTCACTTCGTGGCTCGCCCCACAACAAAAGATAGTTTCATCTGCACCGGTAGATTAGAGCCACCTAATCAAAGCGCCTTCTTATTGGTTGAATATTCAAATATTTTAATCACCCAATCAGAGACAGAGACTGCTTGAAATTGGGATGTTCTATCCTAACACCTAACACCTCCTCTATATCAGTCTGTCAGTACCGGTAGGGCTGTAGGGCCTATTTCATAATTAAACCTAGAGGTACAGAGAACATTGGTAACAGAAACAATGTCAGACAGTTAGAGGGTAGGTCTGTACTGCGTACTGTAGGTGTATTATTTTGCCTATTTCATGTTATGTTTGTTAATAAACCCGTGCCCGTCTAATTAATTATATTACATGTAATTAGGCAGTTCAGCAGTTAGCCGTTAGCCCTAAGATTAAAACTATACGAAGAATTAGACTGTTAGGGCCTAGTCCAGTAGTCTGCTAGTCCTACCTTTACTGCTTTAACTGTTTAACACCGGTTACACTAATATAACTTATTCCGCTTCACATAATGCCGAGGAAGAAACGAACGGACGTTAGTGCGTTATTCGATATTAGCAACACACAATCCGATAGAGGAACTCAAAAGCACGGATCCTCTACACAAAACAATTCTCTGTTAGACAACAAACGTCTTTTTGATGAAGAATCAGAGTTTTCCAAGGCGCTTAAAGATTGTGGATTCCTGTTGTACGAAACTCTCCCGAGCGGATTAATTCTGGATCAGTTTGTATTCCAACGGAACTTAGAGAAGAAACTGAAACGCTACCCGGCGGTCAACCAAGTCTACAAGAAACTCGGTGCTTGGCTGCGGAAGTTGGCGGATTCCCCGCTGGGTTTCCGGCTGCTCCTGAGTCCGTCTGAGCTCACCATCCCGGGGGTTGGGGGTCATGGGGCCGACCAGGACAGCCTCTTCCATCTTCTGTTGGGAATCGCGCCGATGCAATCCGAGATGTCCGCCCTCTTGCTGTCCAAACTGGAACTCTGCGACGGCCGGGACACCGAATCTATTCTGTCCGACAGCGACGGCGTCAACGTCCCCAAACTCATCCTCACGCAGTTCCAGAGCGTAGTGAGCGCCTCCAATCCCCGCGAGTTCGCCACCTCGGTCCTCGCATTGCTCCGGTCGTCGCACTCCGTCGCCACGCAGCGAGAGATAATCGCCTACGTGCCGGAGTTGCTTTGCGATGAGTACCACGCGGAAGCCTCCCAGGTGCTCGTGGAACTCCTCAATAAGAATCCGCTCCTAGCAACTTCAGTTCTGGACACGTTGCTGAGTATCAATGTGCCCACCGAGGTAAGGCGATGTTTGTGAAACTGAAAGTTAATGTTATTATCGTAAATTTGCTAACTTCATCACGCAGAAACGTAAAAGTCATATTTCTTCATTGTGTTTTTCTGAATAGGCACTTATGTATTTTCAAGTGATTAAATTTATTTTCAATAAAATATTTTAGTATTATTTTTAATTAACAGCGTTAGTATTAACTGCGAGTTGTTAAATATTATGTGACACAAATTACGGGGGGGGGGGGGGGTGTCGACTTTTGTGACGGTTACTGCGATGTTATATGCTTTAATGTTAACTTGACTTTCATTTGCAGATGAGTGGGTAACTTTAAGGTAAACATTAAACTCAATAACATCGTTTGGAGGTCTACAAATTTTCGAATGTCAGAAGGGGGAGAGAGGAGTCAAAAATCGGGAAAATTTGAGTGACATACTTTATGAACGCCCCCATAATGGTAGCGGGATGAAGTTTGAAGTTTCGAATGCAAAGATTCGATACATTATTGTTATATTTATCACCGATAGGTAATGGCTTCGGCCCGGGAATCTGTTACGACCCAACTCAATAAACCGGATCGCGATAAGGTGGCAACTTTCGTTAAGTTCCTACTCCAGACTTCCTCGTCTGACGAATCCATCGGCGATATAACCAACATACGACGGAAACTATCTCTGTTAACCGAGGCGACACGCAGTCAACCCGTATTCGACGTCATACGGACCACGATATGTCATCAGGTACTTATTTATTTACGTATTTATTTATTAGTTACAGAAACACATAGCTGAGGGTTGGATGGAGGTAGTGGAGTCTCTACAGGTCAAATAAAATCTAATTCCGTTACAGAAACACATAGCTGAGGGTTGGATGAAGGTAGTGGAGTCTCTACAGGTCAAATAAAATCTAATTCCGTTACAGAAACACATAGCTGAGGGTTGGATGGAGGTAGTGGAGTCTCTACAGGTCAAATAAAATCTAATTCCGTTACAGAAACACATAGCTGAGGGTTGGATGGAGGTAGTGGAGTCTCTACAGGTCAAATAAAATCTAATTCCGTTACAGAAACACATAGCTGAGGGTTGGATGGAGGTAGTGGAGTCTCTACAGGTCAAATAAAATCTAATTCCGTTACAGAAACACATAGCTGAGGGTTGGATGGAGGTAGTGGAGTCTCTACAGGTCAAATAAAATCTAATTCCGTTACAGAAACACATAGCTGAGGGTTGGATGGAGGTAGTGGAGTCTCTACAGGTCAAATAAAATCTAATTCCGTTACAGAAACACATAGCTGAGGGTTGGATGGAGGTAGTGGAGTCTCTACAGGTCAAATAAAATCTAATTCCGTTACAGAAACACATAGCTGGGGGTTGGATGGAGGTAGTGGAGTCTCTACAGGTCAAATAAAATATAATTCCGTTACAGAAACACATAGCTGAGGGTTGGATGGAGGTAGTGGAGTCTCTACAGGTCAAATAAAATCTAATTCCGTTACAGAAACACATAGCTGAGGGTTGGATGGAGGTAGTGGAGTCTCTACAGGTCAAATAAAATCTAATTCCGTTACAGAAACACATAGCTGAGGGTTGGATGGAGGTAGTGGAGTCTCTACAGGTCAAATAAAATCTAATTCCGTTACAGAAACACATAGCTGAGGGTTGGATGGAGGTAGTGGAGTCTCTACAGGTCAAATAAAATCTAATTCCGTTACAGAAACACATAGCTGAGGGTTGGATGGAGGTAGTGGAGTCTCTACAGGTCAAATAAATTCTAATTCCGTTACAGAAACACATAGCTGAGGGTTGGATGGAGGTAGTGGAGTCTCTACAGGTCAAATAAAATCTAATTCCGTTACAGAAACACATAGCTGAGGGTTGGATGGAGGTAGTGGAGTCTCTACAGGTCAAATAAAATATAATTCCGTTACAGAAACACATAGCTGAGGGTTGGATGAAGGTAGTGGAGTCTCTCGACGGCTCCGACTCTCCAGTTTACGCCGTTGACCTGTTCGTTTTTCTCGTTCTCTACGGGAATCACAACAAGAACAAGGTGGTCGTCGCTATAAAGGCGAAGATTCTGTCCGGGATACTCACTGAGCGGGTTGTCATGGAGACGCTACAGGACCACGCCGGCTCGGTTCAGTCTCAGTTCGGGTCCCTTCTAGACCTGGCTGGCTCTTTGGTTCGCGGATCAAATACAGCCGTCGTCTGGTTGGTATTGTCTTTATTTGTTTGTTTGTTTATTTCATTATTTATTTAATTGTGTTCGTTTATTTCACCCTGTAAATATTGAAATAATCAAACAAATTTACTTCAAACAGTCGGTTAAAATTTAAGAGGGGAGTGGGAGGGGGGGGGGGGCTTCACCCACCCGGCCACCCCCAGTCATTTTTTCGACATTTTTTTAATTTTTTATATGTAAAACTTTATGGTGATAACGACTCTGAAATCGGTTTTTCAATAGGTTGTTTCGATTCAGAGTTACGATAATATTGTAATTTTCACACACAATTTGAAAATTTGCAATTTTGGTGCAGCAGCAGCACCACTTTTAGACACCAAAAAACCATCAAACAACCAACAATTTCGAAATATTTTGCCATTTTCGGAATCAGCGCTGAAAGTTACCCTATAGGTATCAAAACCATAAAAGAAGATCATTTTTTGAAAAATCAAGTTGTAATCAGGAGAAAATCAGGAGAGTTATTTTTCTCGCGTTGCTTTTTTGGGACATTTTCTCTATCTACTTTTTTTTAATACTTAACCGATTTTCGTTCTGATCGCAGAATTATGTAGAGAAACATTGCGAACAAAAATTGTGTTGACAGAATTTTTAAATTTTGTTAAAAAAAAGATGTGTTATTTTTCGTTTCAAAGGTACCCAAAAAGCGAAAAATATCTAAAATTTTGCGATTTTTTACACAAAAAATGCCATAACTTTTTTTTGAAACAAATTTTCAAAATTCTGTCAACGCAATTTTTGCTCGTAATGACTCTCTTCATAATTCTGCAAACTTCGAAAATCGGTGAGTAGTTAAAAAGTAGATAGAGAAAGTGTACCAAAAAATGATTTCGCGCTGATTTCGAAAATAGCCAAATATTTCGAAATTTGGCTGTTTGATGATCTATTTTGGTGTCAAAAATGTTGTGTTGCACCAAGATCAAAAATTCTTAAATTTTGTGTCAAGATTACAAATGTTGTGGGGCGAGCGACGAAAGTAAGCGAGCTTAGCATACAGGTACCACTAACTCAAT